>NW_010586822.1:307017-335498 GCF_000705375.1 Tinamus guttatus | reverse complement strand
GCTTGAATAACTTCAGTATCAAGAAATTGTAAAAAATTTCCATTGCAGTCATAAGCCTATAAATAGTCTCTTGTTTTTTGTTTGCTTTTGAAAACGGCAAGTAGGTTCTCCTGCTTCCTGGTTTGGGTGGAAGATCGGAAAGACTTTAATCTGCTGGACAAATGTGTCATCAGTATTTATTTTCATGCCACTCCATACAGAGGTTTTATGATGGAGCCACCTGCTTATGGTAGTGGCTGCCTATGGAGTCCACTTTGTTATTTTAGACTCCTGTTGGTTATGGGAAGGTGATTAGTGCTGTCTTCACAAGTGTGAATGTGGGCAGCTTTTGAGGCACCGAAGTTGCTCAAGGATTAAAAAATATAATTTGTTCTTAGCAATTGCATGGAAGGCATACGAGAAATGTCAAGGAAGAGGAGCCTATAGCAAGAGAAGGAGAGGCTCCTTTTTGCAGATCTGGCTTTCCCGTTGGACTGCTGAAAAGAGAGAAGACTGGCTTTATGGTCCTTCTACTTTTATCTAACTGTTAAATGGGGGTAGTTAAGCATCTTGGCTGTTCAATCATGCATTCTGCTTGTTTCAAAGAGGGAGGGCAGCACCCATTAAGCTCCTGCTCAAACTGTAAGGCAGCATCACTTACTCTGTGAGACTGGAGATGAAAGGCAGGACAGGGCTCAGTAGAGTGGTCCTAGTCTAGTCAGTCATGAGAAACAGTGTAACTGCATATGCTTTCAGTGTGAGAAAAATGAGAAGCTTAAAATGTGCAAAATGACTCTTGTTGGAGCATGCCCTTCCCAAGCCCCCTGTGACATGCCAGCATTATCAGGGAGGCCTGGCCGGGGTTTTGCTGACGGGCTTTGGAAAAGATGAGCCCGGTATCTCTGCGGTTGCGAAAATGCGTCTGTGCTGCTGAGCTGCTGGGGAGATTCCAGGGAGATTCCTGCCTGGGTGAAGGACACGTGCCTAGAGGAGGCGCGGGGTTTCCTGCGCGCTGCTGAGACGCTTGGAGTTGGGCAGCAGGACGCAGGGTCCTGTTGAATGAGTGGTCCAAAGGGCCGAGGAGCAGCGGGCAGGAGGGCACGGAGCTCTCTGGGGACGGGAGCAGAGGGTCAGCTGGTGCCTGGCTGTTGTGGACACACAAACTCGGCCAGGTTGGTGCTGGCTAGTGCAGGGAAAAGGCACCTGGCAGCGCTGAGCACAGAACCTAGCGCTCTGCGAGAGCCTCCTGGTGTGTGTGGGTTTGCCTGGGTTTGTTTTGCCATCTTTTCCTCCACCTCCTGATTTGTTTTATTTGCTTCTCAGGACTGGCTGGACCGGCTTTGAACCGATACCATCAATTCAGCCTGTATTATTTTGTGCGGCCTCCTTGGAGTCTGCGATGCCCAAGAGGTCAGGAAAGGGCCCCTGGCTGCACACAAAGGCCGGTGCCTTTCAGAAGATGCTTGCTTATACCGGTTAGCATTGGAGTACATTAAGCATATATTGAGTTAGGCATATATTGGAGCTTGGATGTTGATGTACAGTGATATTGCATGGAAGTGAGTGACTGACGCTTGCTGCTCCCCCCAGCTGCAGTTTTGTGTGGCCATTTTGCTGGTAGAAGTGCGTGGTTTAACTTGTGGCCAGACGACGCACGCCGAGCCGTTGCGTGGAAGTGTTTGCTCTGGCAGCCATACTTGCTTATGAGAGTCTGCTTATGACCTGAATTCTGGGAAGGTGTCCAGGCCGTGTGTGGCTGCAGTGCTTATCTCGTGAATTTTTATTATTCTGCATGGCAGAATACACAGACCTGCTTAGCAAATGCCCACTCGGTCGTGGCTCTGCTCTGTTGCAAATCTTTCTCTGTGAATTTTTATTATTCTGCATGGCAGACCTGCTTAGCAAATGCCCACTCAGTTGTGGCTCTGCTCTGTTGCAAATCCTTTCTCCTTTGTTGCAAAGGATATGCAGTTAAAAACTGTCCTTTCAGGGAGATCTTGTTCTTCAGTTCCTGTTTGTTCTTTCACCCTGACCGTAGGTGATGGCTTTCTGTTTTCTTTTAATTTGAAAATGTTCTATGTTAATGATACGATTTACTCCTTTTCGAGGTGAACTGTCATCTTATATTTATACTTGGAGGTAACATTAATTCACTGAGAAAAAAAAAATTGTTGTTCTTTTTAAGAAACAAACAGTCTAACTTCTGTAATTCTAATTCTCAGTAACAACTTAAACATCCGCTAGTCAGTACGTTAAATGACCCTCGAATACTTGCTGTGAACCTGCACGCAGGCCCTTTTCTCTGTATATGGCAGAAACCAAAGGGCTCTTTGCCAGGCTACCTACCCCCAGATGGAGCATACCCTAGAAAATCTTCCATTAGGAAAAATGGATCAAATCTATCTTTGCAGTTGTCTGACCTAAATAAAGTTTATCATCCCTGCCCTGACATACACATGCTTTTTTTTTTTTTCCTTCTTCTTCTTCTGGCTAGACAACTGATGTAAGCAGGTCCCGACTGAGGACTTTGTGGCTTATAAACACGCAGAATGTCCTTCCATTAGATGCAATCGCCTGTACTTTAAGGGGGAAAGGGGAAAGTTTGTTGATATGAAGTGTATTTATGACCTACTCATATGCAATAGAGACCATATATATAGGGGTAAAGGTTGCTACTTTTTCTTTACTACTTTTATGACCTTAATCTTTGGAAACCCCCTTTGAGTTCTTCGTAATTCTGAAAGCCTGTTTACATTTACATGGCCCAGCTAAGATGGGAAATGTTTGCTCTTAGCAGCAAGCTGATCAGAAGTGTGTGAAATTCTTGCCTTGTTTTTATTGTTCTCTAAGATTTTGGTAAACTTCAGAGGCTACCAAGTCTCGAAGTATCAGTAAAAATATGTTAAAACGGGAAGGTGGTTTTGAATGGAATAACAGAATATTCAAGTTTTCTGTCTAGTTGAATTTCAGTGTTTTCTGTTTTCTTTCCTTTTATAACCGTGCTTCCTTTTGCGTTAAGGATGTGCTGCTTTACTGTCAAAACTGACCATTTGCATAAGAGGACTTTGGTAGTATGGGCTATAAACAAATAATTTATAGCAAATGCATGAAGCACAATAGGAAATTTGACCATTAAGTCTGATTGCAAAGGTTAATAAAGGAAATACTACTCCTGAATGCGGAAGGGCAGTAAGACGTTTGCACTTCTGTGCTTCTGAAATACTGACTGGGTAAGCATTTCCCATGATTTGTTTCTAGCAGCAGTTGTTTTTAATGTTGCCTGTCAAAGGCTGGGTGTGGGAGGTTGTGTTTAGATTCATTAAGCATGTCCCTTTCTGAGGGAGCGTATTAACATCTTGGAACTCGCAAAACTGATCCGGGCACTTCTGCAGGGCACGGGGGCATTCGTGTCACTTCAGGCAGCTTTCTTCCATAGGAGTGCGTCTCTTCAGAGGATGGCGCTTGTGCGGCCGAGACGGCAGTTGCCCCTGGCTGAAATGGTGGTGGCGTTGGCTGGCTCTGGCTGCGGAGGAGCTGGATGCTCTGCTTGCAGGGGAGCTACGAAGGCGGCTCCAGGCTGCCCCAGCGCCTCCGTCCTCTGCGAGCCCAGCAACCAGAGAAGGTCGGGGCGAGCTCAAGTTCGGAGGTGCACGTTGATGTTTTGGGGCTTCCTGCTGCTTTCAAAACCCATGGAAGTGGCATGTGAAAACTGAATCCCTTTCGGGATCTGACCTCTAGGTTTAACCTAGTCTATGTTGAGTTTTTGACTTACTGATTTTATCAGGTAACACTTTAAAATGTGCTCTCAGTGGAATAGAGACTGTCCTCGGAGAACACAGCTAGGTTAAGGATTCCAGTGAAAATTGGGACACGCTGCCTTTCCGGTTCCGTTAATATCTAGCTTTTAAGAAACAGCAAAGCAAAAACCCAGAAACAATGTTTTAGGGCATTTGACAGTGTGGCAATAGCTAAAGTCCAATCTGCTAAAGTCAACTCCCAGTGCTGCTTTCCGTTACTCACACAACCCCCGGCTCTCCTCCTACTCCCCACAGAATCATATTGACTATACAATGCTAAAAAAAAAAATTACAAAATCAAATTTATTTTCAAATGGTGGCTTCAAGTCATGTTTTACAGCATGTAGTACTGCCTACTGTTCTTAAGTTTTAACATTAATAAAATAAATTGTAGCTTCAGTTTTGAATTATTTGCTTTTGGGAAATATTAACTGGGATGCAGAGCTTCAAGTCTGCAAGCATTCGTTTTCGTCTGGAAAGGTTTAATGGCTAAGTGTTTCTCTTTGGAAAGTGAATTCCCTTGCAAGTCTGAATTGATATTCTAATACAGGGACTTAATGGATCCATTAAAGTCATCTCATAAGCAAGAAAATTGATTGCACTTCCAAGAATCAATTTTCTCTATGGCTAGTCTTGAGTGTCAGGCTGAAATAAACTGTTTTAGAAAAATTGAACTGAGCATTGGTAATGCTGAAAATGGCAAGAAACCTATCTTTTTCATTTTAAATCACAACAACACGACACAGCTACCATGTAGTGTTTTCCATATATTTGTAGTTCATGATTGCCAATGTAAATGGCACTTACTGAGAATGGCACCTTATGTTGTTGTTGATGTCTAATGATTCATTAAACATAAAGACCGTATTTTAAGGATGAACTTATAAGTTCATAGTCCTTTTGAACTTAGTACTGTGCAAGTAAGTTGTGTCGTTTCTGGTTTGTCTTCTATGGAAAGGATTAAAGGATGTTTTTAATCTTTAGTGTAACTCTCTGTAGTCCTGTACCTTCAGAAGTTGTTGATGGAGCACTTATGAAAATTAGGCCTCAGGTTCTTCAAGTTTAAAAAGCCTTTTCCATATTCTCACTAGTTGAGTATGATGTTGCAATGAAAGGTAATTTGGAAATGGCATTTGAGCTGTGTATGCCCCAGTTTGGTCCTACACTTAGCTCTTCTTCAGCAAATGCACTTCCTAAAACTTCTGAGCTTTAGTGACAGAGACTTTCAAATAAAACTGACTTGGCAGTGCTGCTTTGTGGGAATTCGGCTTTGTGTGCAGCGGTAGGAGCGCCCTTGCTTGGGACTGCTCGTGTTCGAAGTGAGCCAGTGACAGCTGATGGCTCTGAGCAGGTACGTGAACTGTAGGAGTAATGGCTGCCTTCAGGCTTTGGGAGCTATTGGATGAATTTGTGCACCTCTGTTGCAGAAGAATCTGCTTTCTGATCCTTTTGACACGCACCTTTGATACCCTTAACTCTTACAGCTGTAGAAAGGTGTTTCTATTTTGTACCTCTTGGCTTCCACGAGCGAGGACAAAGAGACGTCTCCGTCTTCATCAGTTAGTGGAAAGCAACTGAGCTGTTTTTTTTTTTTTTTCCAGTGCCCCAAGCTTTGCTGCCTCCACTTGTCTTTTTACCTAATGTATTGCAGGACTGAGCAAGCTCTGTTACTTGACCTGCCAGCCTGCGGACAAGTTGGAGTTGGCTCTTCTTTTTCTCCCTTCCTTTTTTCTCCTTGTTATGCAGTGTGAATCCTCCTTAGGGAAAGGAGGAGCACTGTGATGTTTTTGCAGGCTGCTGTAGCTACCTCCAAAGGTGCTCAGGGGCAGTGAGGCAGGGGCTGCTGGAGGGACAGCAAAAGACCTGGTGCAAAACCAGGCAGCTCTAAGGTCCTTAAACTGAGTGAAGGAGAAGCATCTGCTGGCCCTGGACTGCCCAGCATTCATTCCCGTGTCCTTGGGCCCGTGTCTCGCTCCGTGGGAGCTCTTCCACCCATGTCATGTCGCAGACGCGGACGGCCGCCCTGCCCGAGCGCCGCCCGTCCTGCTGCACTGACTCAGCTGGGGTGCGGATCTGCCGCTCGCCTCCCTGCCGCGCTGCCCCCGAGCTGCATCTTTATCAGCCCCGGCATCTCTGTCATCCCCGGGCGCCTCCCGCAGCCGCTCCTCCTCCCTGGCAGATAACAGCCACGGACCTGCTTCCCATCTCGCTTCTGCCCCCCAGGCAGGTTCTCTCTCTAGCTGCTTCCTTCACCCCACGTGCCTGTGATTCTGTCCGACTCCCTGTGGAGGTCTCCTTGTTGGGTAGGGGAGGCCCGTCTGCGCTCTCTTTCCATCCCCGCAGGCAGCAAGCTAGTTCACTCTCACAAAATCTGGCTTTCAGAAGTGTGTGGGAGGCCACTAGATTTGGTTGGTTGTTTTTTTTTTGTTTGTTTGTTTTTTCACCCAGAAGAAGTGGCGGGAGCCTCGTCTCTCTTACAGTGTTGGTGCAGCCGTATTCGAGGTTTAACTCGTCTGCCTTTGGGCTTCCCCAGTCCTGCTCTGAGTAGCCGGGAGTAGAGCTGACTACACCCAGGGTGGCCATGAAATGTGAAAAATGGTGTTTCCATCTCCCCTTCCCTCCCCTGCCTGCAGGTGGGGGGCACTGCCTTTCTGCCCTGCTGGCAGGCGCTTGGAGCAGCATTCCCCCCTTGGCATAGACCCCTCTTCCCTCGCAGGCCTTCAGGGTGGCATTCCAGTTCCTGCCAGGCTTGTCTGAGCACAAGGCTTTTCTGTATGACTGTGCCCAACTGGGATGGGAGCAAAATGAGGGCAATGGCAGACCTTGCAAAGTGCTCGGGGATGCTCACTGACTGGAAGATGCAGGAACTCTCATGTCTTCCATTTTATCTAACTCCCTGGGGTGCAGCATTTGTGCTCCTTGAGGCTGAATTCTTCGAGTCAGACAAGAGGGGCCTGAGAGAGGAGCAGCGTGCCCGGCGGGGGAGCGTGTGCTTTAAAATAGGTCTCTGGTGTAAACTGCAACAGATGGTGGGAACCTTTAAGGCAGTTCTTATTCCCATAGTACTTTCAAACAAGTATTTTTCACTACAGCCTCCTTATCAATAGAAATTTCTGGAAAAAAAAAATGAGCAAAGACTGTTTTCCTTCATATTCCTTTTTCTGGGGTGCTCTTTGCCTCTACCAGTAAAATTATTTTTATTGCTCAGGTTAGGGAATTGCTGTAAATGTCAAGTGTTTAAATGGGTTTTTATAGAGTCTTATATATTTTAACACATACCATATAACATTGCAGGATCTGCACTCGCTTTTTTTACTTGTACTCATTTCAGTGAGGAGAATACCTGCCTTGCAAGAAGGGAATGAACTCTGCTGACTAACTGCAGGCTATGTATATGTGTGTGTGTGTATATATATATATATAAATACGTGTGTGTGTATATGCACACATATTATATGCATATGTGTGTATATATACATAAATATATATCTATATACATGCAGAGTTGAGCCCAGGTCAGGTGTGGTCCTTGCAGCACCCAGCAGCACTGGCACTGTCCTGTTCGCTTCCAGATGCTGCTTTCGACTTGCCCCGGAGGGGTATCCCGGCACGTTGGGTCCGTGCAGTATCTCGTTACCCCAGGGAACCTGAATGCCGTTGTGAACTCTGGACGGGACAGTGGCCGTTGAGATCTGCCTGGGCTGTCGTTATCATCCTTCTCTCCCACCCTTGCAGCAAGGGATGGCAGAGGTCTGTCTCTACTTGCTCTCTCCACTTAAGTAAGGCTGTATGTGTTGTGGACTTCCTGTGTTTCTTCCTGTTTCTGGCAGGGCTAGCTCCTCTGGAAGCTGCTGCTGCTCATCCCAGTTGAGTGGCAGGCTTTAGGGAATACGGATCTGTCCCCCTTGAAAGTTTGTAATGCAGGAAGCAGTTCTTGCTTCTTATTTTGCCCAGACCAGATACGTGCTCTCACATTCCCTGAGTGTGTGATATTTGCAGGTCTCTCTTGACCTGCCAGAATGAAACTCAGATCAACTTTCAGAAGTTCCACTTGGCTCTCCGGTTAAAGCAAGGGCTGGTTTTTGCACAGCTGGTCGGGTTACTCTGGATGCCGGGGTGGAGAGGTCTGTCTTTGCACTGGCTGTTTGTGCCTGGCACCTCTGAACTGATACTCTCCAAAATGTTTTCTCCAAGAAACCACTTCTCCGTGGCAGGACAGGAGAAAGCCTGTGTAACCAGCTGCTCTCTGGGCCTTCTGACAGAACTCTGAAACAAGTTGAGGGTGTTTTTTGTAGTAAAGCCATTACTCTTAAATACATATTACTGTTAAATAGAACTATTATCTGAATCTGACTTCGGATTCAAGAGCTGTAGTGACAAATTGTTCCTGAAACTGAAATAGAAGAGGAAAAAGCGGAATGGTCCAGCCCAAGTTGAGGTGGTGACTGTCCTGTCTGGCGGTCGGAGGTGCTGCGCTGGAGAGGAGCAGGGCGACAGCCTTGGTGCAGAGCAGGAGGTAGCTGTGTTTAATCAGAAACAGCTGTGTAAGTATTAACTGCACAAAACATCCTTAGTAAAGTGTTAGTATTTTAACACTGTCCATGCAACAAGCTGAATAACTTCTTCCTGCAAGAGAGTTCTTGAAAAATATCTGTTTAAAACAATGAGGTACGTTGCAGTCTATTTTAAGAAATACTTGGTTAGGTCTATATATACATGTAAATATATGTGTATATATGTATAAGCCAGGGCGTGGTTGTGTAATGTGTAGCTGTTCTAATCTGAAAACATCCTGGCCATTTTTTTTTTTTTTTTGACGAATCCTGGCTCCACAGAACTTGAATTCTGGATTGGCTTTCCACACAATAAAGTAATTCTTAGTATAGGTGACCACAATAAAGTGAGTATTTATTTTCTTTTTAAATTGAATTACTAAGTCGAGTTGTCACTAGTTTGGAAATGCCAGTTATTCCTTCTTCTGTCTCTTTGAGTTAAACTGTGTTTTTTAATTACGTTACTGCTTGCCAGCATCCCTCCCACGGAGTTTTTGCCTCATCCACTGCACAGAGCGTATGATGCTAATCTTGATGAGTCTCTCCACTTTTTATTATTGAATGTATGGCAGAAAGCCATGATTTTTCCTGCTCAATACTCACAGTTTGTTTTAAAAGAAACATTAATCGTTTCAGCGTGGATATTTTTTTCCCCTATGGTATTTCACAAAATGTTTGTGAATATGCCTTCCAATAGCAACGTGTCAACAGCTTCTCCTCCTGTGCAAGTGCGGGTGCTTCTGGGGTTAAGCAGTTGCTTTTGTGCCGGGGTTGGATCACCTCATTCGTAGCTATTTGTCCCGGGCTTTGTGCTGGTGCTGCCTGCAGGCGCCTTGGATAGCCAGGCTTAGCTTCGCACTCGCACCTTTTTTCTCTCTGATTGCAGTGAAATTGTTCCCGTTCTGTGCTGCAAGCTGAACATAGGGACTGACTGGAAAGAAAGGTCAATTGGAGCAATGTCTTGTGTAGCAGATGCCCAGAGAAGAGCAGAGAAATTGGGGGTTTCCAGCCTCCCATGACTTCAGTTCAGGGTACTTTCTTCTCTGAGTTACTCTGGTTGCTTTTGAACCTAGGTGAACCGGTGGCTGACCTGGGGACTGCTCGTCTCGCCGCCAAGGCCGTGTGTAGGGCGAGACTTGGCTGTTTAAGTCTCTCTAGGTGCCCGTGTCCCTTGGGTAGCGCAGGCTGTGTGTCCTGCCAGGGCTGCGGCTGCCGCCCCGGGAGCATCCTGCCAACCCGGCACGGGGACTGCTCAGCTACGAACAAGACGGGCTCCTGCTCCTCTTGTCTCTTCATGTTGGCCAGGTGGGAATGTGGAAGCCTCTTCAGGTGTTTTCATCTGTTTTCATACAGAATCCCATATCTGTGCAATTGAAAACAGCAGCAACAACAACAAAACCCTTGTGGTTGATGAGATCTGTGGCTCTGATGTGACCTCTGAGCACACTTTGCAGTGCAGGGAATGTGCAGATCTGTCTCACGCTCACTTCAGTTGCACGTGGCCAGGACTCAGCAAATCCTATTGAGCAATTTTGACGGGGGCTTTGAGAGGGGAAAAACATCTTTTTAATATATAGTATTGTGAACCTCAGCCCCAGCATCAAAGTTGATTGAAGTTAGCTGATCAAAGTTACGATCAGCTGAAAAAGCAACTATTGCTCTCTGCTATGCTTTTTGTCAATACATCTTGGTGTGCTTAGGTTCAGCCACAGAGCTAATGGGTTGTGTTCTGCTTGATCTACTTTCAAATTATTGTTGCCAATTTGACTCTTGAATATGGGCTATGCTTGTGTCTAGAAAGCATTTTTAATAACTTGCCATAGCCATGTTCCTAATGAGATTTGCTTAAAGCCCATACTTAGTGGCAGTATTCAAATTCTTATTAAAGCTTAGCACTTTACTCCCAAGGCATGTAATTAAAGACTGCCAGATTAAACCTCTTCCCCTTAAAGTTACGTGTGTATTCTCAGCAAAATCTGTGGTGGCTGTTCATTCCTGATTTGAGTGGAAAGTGGAAAATACAGTGTTTACCCATGATCCAGCTGCAGAGAAAGTAAATTAGAGGCCTCTTCAGGGGCCAGGTGTCCCGTGGCAGCGTTTTTATGGCTCTAGTTTTGAATACAAAAGCTGCATGTTTAGAGTTTCTCAGCTTGCTTGAATGTGGAGAAGAGCTGTGTGCTACAGAATTTCTAAATCTAAATGATGATTGTTGAGCTCTCCCGACTCCTCTTCCTTATATAAATTTGTTTTCAACCTTGCTATGCTGAATTTGCTCAGTGCTTTTTGTATTCCAGAGCTACCTCTGCTTGCAGAGCTACCAGGCATGGGGCCACCGAAGCGGTTTGGATCAAGACAGCAAATACCAGGGAGGCTCTGGCCACGAACACACGTCACGCTCTGTAAACAGCTGTTGCGATGATGGAAAGCAGTGGCACCCCTGTCTGCAGGGGGACTGCTTTGGGCTGAAGCAGCCACAGCTGGAAGGTTTTGTAATGAAAAAAAAAAGTTAAAAAAGTTAATGCTCCCCTTTGGCATCCTGTTACCAGCATTCCTGATAACTAGGCAACATTATCTCTGCACCTGGAATCTCGGCGTTCTCATGTTTAAGTTTACAGTCAGTCTCGGATATCTGTTTTAAAAGAATGTTATAAAATACCGAATTATGCGTGGCCTTTTATAAAGGTTTGCTAAGCCTGCAGTTTACGGTGCCATTGCAGGTTATTCCCAGGAATCTCCAGTCAGATTGATAGATTATCCTCTTAGCCAGTAGCAGTTTGCAGAGAGAGTCTAGAAGGGGCAGGAGTCCAGATTACGAGCGCTCGTAAGAAAATACGAGTGTGTTTGGTAACTGCAGGTCAGTATTTGATAACTGTGAGTTCTGAAATAGCCTGGTGGCTGGAACTCGATTGCCTCTTACAAGTCCTCGTCTCTCCTCCTCACGGAGTATCACACGATCACAGAGTATCTGTTACAGCAGTCAGCTGGTCGTGCCTATTATGTGTTCTCATTACATTAAAAAAACACTTCTGCAGTGAGAATCAGTTGCCTGTTTGATTGGCAACAACTGAAATGACTGAAATAAGAGCATGCCTTTCGTGACAGCAGCGTCACTCCGTATTACGTGCAGAGGGTTTCCATTCAAAGCACTTGAGGGTCGGGTTGGATGTAGGCGCTCTGCGCAGGCGGGAGGAGCAGCCCGTGGTTGTGAGCGGGCTCCGGAGATGGGAGGTGGGGCCGGTGTGCGGGGTGGGAGTTCACTTGCATCCTTTGTAGTTCTCTTGTTTAAAAACCTCTGCTCTTTCCATGAAGTCCTGAATATATAATATTACAGCGGGCTGCGGCTGGCTCCTTCCCAATTTGAATTATAAAAACATTGGATTAAAAACATGTAGTAAGCTCCCTTTAAGTCCTAGTGTTTCAGCACTTTGATGTGAAGCGTGTTTTTTTTTTTCTTTTCTCTCTTTTGTTCAGTCTTTCCTGCGTGTGCATGCACACACGTACATCAGCGTGTGTCACCTTGATGAGTTTATAGAGCCTCTGCTCCGTGAGAAACTGCTTGCTTCATTAGGGCTTACTAATGAGCACTCCTACTTCATTAGGATGAATAACTGTGCTGATTTCATTAGGATTTACTAAGATTTATCTTAATAATCAAGGACCAAGTTCTGCCATCTTGAGAGAACTTTATCTGAAGCCCAAGAATGCCTTGAAATGTACATGTGAAAATGACACTTTTTGCTGTATTACTTATCTTTCAGCATTCCAAATACAGCTCAGGGAGATGGAGATTGTTGTTTGGATGCTAAATGTAGTCAAAAAACCCAAATAGCTTCTCTGCACCCTTCCATTGCCTTCAGGGTGCTGTGCAAGTTTACCCGTATGACAAATGCTCAGTGGAAGAACTGAGGGATGTCTGCTGACCCCTCTATCTACAGCACTGGCAGAACTCACAGATGAGTTTTCATGTTTTCAAACGCTGCTTGAAGTGTTTCCTGCCATGTGTCGCATCTAGTGTGCACGTAGGAATCTGCATGCTGATAGTCGCTGCTGATCTCGATTGTTTGCTAATATGGACAGTTTTCACGAGTTCAAATTTTATAAGCACACATGAATATACATGCACACACATTCGCATGTGTATGCATCTGGGTATGTCCATAAAGTAAATGCTGTGCTTCCAGTCAGATTCTTTGATGCTTTCATTTTGTTGTCCTCTGTCAAACTGGAGCTTACATCAGGTTTCTGGTTTTATTTTAGGGTTGCCCCTGCCCCTGCATGGAATCATCGAGGTTCTTCCTAGTGGTTTAAATTTAAATTTAACAAATAGAAATCTATTCTAAAGGTCAACAGTGATGTTTTAGGAGCTCTTATTTAGAAGTTAATTTGTGGCTTTGTTTTGTGGAATTTGCTGTCTATTTAAATGAACTTTGATTCTGCTATCTTTTTTTTTTCTTTCTGTTTTTTTTTTCAAGTTATCTCATGTCCCCCTGTAAGATAACCCATCTTTTTAACATTTCCTGTCCTCTAGGACTGTCTCGTAGTGTGTGGGGGTGCAATTTCCCCCTGAACAAGCTGTTCTCTTTAATTTGCTCAGTGCTGTTCTGTTTCTTTTCTTTCTTTCTTTTTTTTTTTTTTAGACCCCTTTGGAAAAATTTTAGGAGACTGTCTTCTCCCGCACCTGAAACGTGTATCAGCTGTAGCAGATCTCATGTCCTCATGAGCTTCATGATTACATTTCCTGAAACGTAAGCTGGGCCTAAGGAAAGGTGGAGTCGCAGCAGCGTTTCCTTGTGCCTGCAGCTTCCTGCCCATAAAAGCAGGGAAATAGCTGTTTGGAAAGAAGAAAGAACAACTTTTGAACTTTCTGTTGTAAAGTCAACAGGTTCTCCCGTTAGCTGTTCAAGAACAAAGCCTGTATTTTCCCCCCTCCCCTTCTTGAGTTTCCTGGTGGCCGTTCTCCAGCATGGCAAAATACCTTGTGCTTGGCCCTGGGCCACAGAACCAGGTTGGGAGCAAGCAGGCCCTTTTCCCCACTGCGGCCAAAGTGTTCTTCTCTTGACCTTTCCTCAGAAGGAGAATTTGTTTATCCAGCTTTTCCACTGACATGCCCGTTAACCATGTTTTAAAGTCTTCTGTTCACACCTCCCCTCAAAGCCTGCCTTTTGTGACCTCCTCCTCCTCCGTTCTCGCTCTGCCATGTCCTGCTGACGATGATCTGAATAATACTGATATCATCCCACTCCGATTTGTTGATGGCATTAAAAAAAAGCCCTGATCTCTAGAACTAGAGGGTATTTGTTGCAATAGCTCACTGTGACAGACTTGTTTGCCCTGAGATGGAAACTGTGAGCTGGTTGAGGAGGAGCCGCTTTCCCAGGTGTCAGCGCTGCAGTTATTAGTGTGTTAGTGGCATAGATGGCTCAGGCCCTTGATCTTGGCTTCACCATCTTCTCAAGTGAGCCCCTCGTGTGCAGGGTGTGAGGAGAACGGCGCTGCTGCAGCATGCGAGGAGGGCAGCGCGGGAGCGAGGGCTCCGCTGAGCCCTCCCCAGCGCCCGTCTCCTTCTTGAAGTGTGGTCAAATCTGAAGCTTGGATAAATTCCAACTTCAGGTTGGAACTCAGCTTGGGAAAGACCCCAAAATCCCTGCTTGCTGCAGCCTTCAGATAGAGATCTAATGGACTAATGGGCTTTTTGATTTATTTTTGAGTGTTTGACATCTTATTGGTGAGGATATTAAAGAGAGATGAAGCTTTATCATGAAGGCCAGTGTATGTAACACTGTTGTGGTCTGTGGTGGTGGTGGTGCTTGGATGCAGCCTAGTCCAACCCCTACCTCTTTGCTCCCCTCCCCAAAATACAGAATTTTGGCCAGCGCAGATGGGATGGGAGTAGATGAAATTAATGATCCTACTGAGCTTCTTCAGAACTGTGTTTTGGCTCCTCTCCCGTTTTCAGTAAAACATGCTCCTATCGAGGGAGTAGCCAGAACTCCACAACCTCTCTGGGCAGCCTGTTCCAGGGCTCTGTTACCCTCACAGTAAAGAAGTTCCTCCTCACATGGAGATTAAACTTCCTATGTTCAGTAGTGTTAATCATGCAAAGTGCAATGAGGTACCCAGTATTGGTGTAAAAATATTTCTTTTGGGCTATTTTGTGAGAAATTAGCTTTTCTTTTGAAAAAGAGCAGTAGTCGTGGAGAAACATTGTGTTTTAGATGGGTTAGCTTTTAGCTCTTGCCATTAGATGCACCTCTGTAAAGCAGCAAACTCTGCATTGGCTGTAAGTGCCTATGAATGCCAATTTATCTCTGCTATGATAATATTCAACATGCTAAGAAAATACATGGGCTTTTAGGCTTAGAGTATATGTATTTTTTAATTATACGAATAATATCTTGTAATGGTCTTTTTATTTTAAATAACATTATAAATGGCTCAAGCACTTGCAACCTTTAAAAAGGCAAATTTGATTTGAAAAATAAATAATTGTGCTTGTTGGTTTTTTTGTTTGTGTAAATTTTTGGACTTCTTTTGAAGAGCATATGTGGTAGAGAAGGGGCTTTTTTTCCTTTGGAAAGTTTCAAATGTGACGTCAGTACCTGACCCAATCCGAAAGAGATCCCGTAACTTCTCCGAAGCATTTAGGGAACCGTGCCTTCCCCAGCAAGGAACTTACCCTCATAATCTGTATTTGCTTCAGATGACTCTCTTATCTTTTTAAACAACATCTTTTTTGTTCTAGCTATCCGTAGTCAGGGAAACTGGCTGTCAGGAATGTGCTGTATCAGAGGAGCCTGTGTATTACATGATGCTTCCAAGATTAAAATTGTTACTGTACCATATTTTAAGATTTCCAATCAAGGAGAATGAATCCAAGCAAAAATGGCTGAGGTTGGTAGAGTCACAACCACATACACACTGACCATTTCTAACATAAAACCTGAAGTGGGGCCTGGTAGAAAGTAGCTACTTTTCTTGATATGAGCAGGTTTTGGGGTGTGCGTGTGTGTGTATATACACATGTATTTGTGTGTGTGTGTTGCCTAATATATATTGCTTAGACTAATATTCACCTCCTGGGTTTGGCTGCAGGAGAAGATGGAATTGCACATGGCGAAGGGCCTGCACGTAGATACCGGCTTCTGCTCATGCAGGGCTCATGACCGAACTTGCCCCAGGCTTGAGAAATATCAGCAATGCTCATGGGGCAAAAAACTGCCTGTCACTTTCTTTGCTGAGCACGTGGCTTGCTCTCCCGACCCTGTACTTCCCTAGGAACTGCTGCTTAGTTTCCGGTTCCAATTTTAAGCAAAGTGGAGATAAATGTACTCGAAAAGCAGGGCATTTGCCCTTGCAAGCAGTGTTTCCCAGCTTTGTGTTAGATTGAGAGCATTTCAGGTTCACATCCAAGTACTGTGATATAACGAGGCTCCTAACGTTACCGGAGTGTCACATTGCTAACTGGATGAGTAACTGGGGCTTCCGAAAACACTTCACCTTCTTTTCAAGGCATACTAATTAGATTTCTAGATAATATCTTGTGTAAGCTTGTTTCCTAATGGCATGGTAAAACCATGTCTGCTAAAAGCTAGATTTTGATGTGGGGGTTACAAAGAGAGTGCTAATCCATTTTACTTCATTAAGTCCCCTATCTCTCCAAATAACCAGTTTTCAAAGATCACGTTCTTTCTGCAGGCTACAGGAGCTTATTATTTGTTTTTGATTCTTAAATCTTGTTTAATTGAAAGTTCCAAACTGAAATGGATGTGAAATGTTGTTTAAAGTCACACAAGGAATTGCTTTTAAAATACATCAGAATGTGAGAAAGACCATAAATCTGCCTCCAACCTGCTATGTCTTTGGGGGTAAAGTCCGACGCCGGTGTCGGGTTTTATTCCTCATACACTTGGTTTTCAGACTCCAAACAGACGACTGACTCTTTAAAACTGGGTCGTGTGCCAGTAGTTAAAGTACAGCCATATAGGGTATGGCAAGCTTTGTAACCAGGGGTTTTCAGAGGTGAGATCATGATAAACTTAACATTGCTGCTTAAATTTCATTTAATGGCACCAACAGAGAGGTTCCTTTTTCTAGCCCTCATTTCACAGTACCTGCCCGTAGGCCATGTCCAGGTTGGCTGTGTTGGAAGGAAAGCAACATGTTAAAAGGACTAGAGAAGTGGGTCATGGTGCGATCATGGTGCATAAAATCACAGAGATGGGGGTAAACTCAGTGTGCGATGCAGGGGCACCACGTGCTGTTGGTTTAGAAGAAGGGGGCCTTGTCTCTGCCATACCCGGGTGGCCGTTTGTGGAGGGACATTCGCAGTGTCTTCACCTGGGCACAGGCTCATCCTGGGCTGGAGGCAGCAGTTGCCCTTGCTCTCGAGCTGGCACGGGGGCAAAGTGTTTGTTTCAAAAAAATTTGATTGCAAGGTTTCGACTGCTGTCCTGTTGGAGTGCTGGTGGGCTGTAAGGAAACCAAAGCCTTCCTTCTTGGGGAAGGAGCAGGAACTTCCTTGGGACCAGAGGGCCCTCTCTGCCTTCTTCCTCTTGTCTTCTCTGCTCCCCAAATTTTGTTTTTTTTATGGCTATGATAGCACTCTTAGTTATGTCATGTTTGCATTAAAGAAAGGATTTAAATAAGACACATTAGCTGTCTTGTTTGCTGTGTGTGTGTGTATATATATATATATAGAGAGAGAGAGACAGAGAGAGAGAGAGAGAGAGAGATTAGGCTGAATTTCTCGTTTGTCAAAGTCTCGGCACTTCACATGAAAAACGCTTCCCGGTCCCTACTCGGAGCAGGATCAGTCCTTCTTCGTTGATGTGACTGAATCAAGGGTCACTTTGTCTGGGATGAGTATGGAGTGTGAGGGCAGAGGTAGGAGCAGACAGTGCTTAAAAGTTGACACGAAGCTCTCTGGGTCTTCAATTTCTTAGATTTCTTACCAAAACACTTTCATAGGTTTCTTTTAGCCTTATCTTTACTAGATATCTAGAAGTTTTATAGGAGCAGGAGGTTAGAGAGAGGAGAGAGGCCTTTGTGTATCTCTCCTGAATTAAAAGACTGTAGTAGCAGCCTGGGGGAGCCAGGCATCCCTCCTGAGGAAAACAGTATTTCCTTGGGATTCTTGTGCGACCCTTCGCTAGCCTGGCCCCCAGCAGCTTGCTAGCTGCCTGGGGCTGGGCTTTGGCAACAACCTCATAGAAGTGCCAGATGTGGCGTGAGATTCTCCTTCTTTGAGACCACAACTTGATTTGCAGTTAATTTAATTTGTAATTTGTTTTAGCTGTGGTCCTTGAGGATTTGTAGTGAACCCTCCTGTGAGGGCCTTGGACTGTCCATAAATATAAAAAGAGCGTCTTTTCTCTAAAAGTGTACGATAAAATAAATGACGTGTGGAGAAGGGGGACAGAGCAAGTAAGAGGGGAAAATTATTTTGTTCTTTTTGTGGAGAGGAAGCTCATGTGTGAAGAGCTATTGCCTTGAGAGTTTAAATGAAAGACCAGCTACCCCCCTGGGGAAGGGAAAGTCCTTGCCTCATTTCCCTCTCTCTGGCAGCTGTTGCTTAGGAATTTCATGTGCGAATCCAATGGTGCTCTGGGTGACCTGGGGAATGGTTTTAATACAAATGGTCATGGGTGGCGTGTGCTCTGTGTGTTGGAAAGTACAGCATGACTTTCACAGGAAGGCAATAGTTTTGACTAGAGCTGGTGTTTTGGACCTGAAGGTAGCACCCACACCGATTCTGAGGCACTCGGCTGCCTTTTGAAGATTATTTTTGTCTTCCACATCTGTGCTGAGCTGAGGAAATGCCAGATAACATGAGAACGGGGAATGGAAGGAGAGCAGGAGTTCTGCTGAGGAAAATGCACGTTCTTCACCAGGCTGGGAGGCGGGAAAGGTGACGTGGTGGCGGCCTGCGCTGAGCGTGTCCTCTGGTGCCTCCTCTAGTGCTTGCCCATGGGGAAGCCTCCCCAGGCTTGGGTTTTGTGTTTTGAACAAAGCAACACGGAAATGTTTTGAGTGCTGGAGAAACTTCTGTTCTCCAGTGTCAAAAGTGCCCTTCCTGCGTGTAGCAGCACCTGGGACGTGTCTGAGGGAAGGAGGGTGCAGCACGGATACCTCCCTCTCCTGCCACAGTGTGAGTTGGGATCTGCGCTTAGGAAACTCGGCAGCAGCACTAACTTCTGAAGAAAGAGCGTTGCAAAGTCCGTATGTTGCGTATTGTGCAAGGCCCCCACGCTGGGCACTTCCCGGGGAGCTGGGATGTGAATCTGCTGCCTCTGAGCTGGCGTGGGGAGGACTTGGTGGCTGCACGTACAGCGCATCCTGGTGCGCGCCGGCGGTGGGAGCAGCGCCCAGGTGCGTGGAGCGGCGCCCAGGAGGTGACGCAGCGGAGTTCGGTCGGCCGAGCCTGAGCAGGGCTAGCAGGGCACCTCCCTCAGCGGGTCCTGTTAGGAGGTGACTGGTGGGATAGGAGCGAAGAGAACCGTGAGAAACAAGGTTTTTGTGAAATTTCCCTCTCGCCCGTCTTTTAAGCACACTGGTCAAAGAGGATTCATTAACTCGTTTTGACTCTGAATATGACTGGATCAAGCTGTGATGGCAAAAGTATTCTTGAGGAAAATTGTATGCCGTCTTATCAGGAAGTTCATTTGTGTGCTGGAAAAGAGTAATTCGGAAAACTAAAACACCCGGGTGCCTCGAATCTGGGCCTGTTATCTGAGAGCATGACGTTTACCAAGAGCAACTGGCTTAGTGACTCATCGTGGTCTGAGTTCTCTTGTTCGTAACAGAGTCAGGGAGGTATTTCCTGCCTGGCTGTGTCCCCTGACAGCAGCCACGTGGGATTTAGGCGCTTCAGTCCACGTGAGAGCAGCGGGATTCTCTGCAGGCCCAGGTGTCTGCCGGCCAGGGCTTCGCTTGGCTTGGCTGGAGCATGTCCTTGGTGTGTGTGTGTGTGTGCAGCTGGAGTTTCCCTCGCCCCCCTTTTCGGTTGGTTTGCATACTCTTCATGCTATTAAAATAATGTGCGAGGCTCTGTTGGTTAAAGAATGAGTTATAGCTGCATCTGTTGCCGGTGTGCTACAGACTGCAGTTCTCTAAGCTGTTGCATAAACTGGGGTCTGCGTTTTCTGTGTGCTAGATTGGACTTTGCCAGAATTCCCTGGCCCCTGCTGTTGATGCAGGATGCTAGAAATTCCACCAGTGCTTTCAGTGAGCAGTCACATCTGGCTGCAGGAGGGGGTGATGCACGCCACAGAGGTACCTGCACCAACCGAGAGGTTGCCCAGCAGAAATAAACTGTCTTGGGCGTCGTGCTTGCGCTTCACCTGTAGCTCCTGCCTCCCCGGCAGCCCGCTGGCCTGGCTGGATCGCAGCAGGTTGTGTCTGTTCTCACCTAGGTTAGTGGTTCCTGTTGATGGCAGTGGATGCTGTGGGTGACCTCAGTCCTCATGATGACAGTCAGCAGGGTGTGACAGTGAGTGGAGCCATTCTGCTACTGCAAGTGAGGTGTTGTTATTGGGAGTTCAGCATCAGTAGTAGGAGCAGATGGGAGAGGCACAAACTCCCCGACTTGCTCAAGCCTCCGGAGAAGAGTTTTGGCTGGTATTTGTGTGGCAGGGCTTGGCTGCAGCCATAAAGACCAGGGCCTTTCCAGGTAGGAGCTGGGTTTCCTCAGCGTGATCCTACCCATTCCTGTGGGCAGTGCGTGTCTGCTGGCGTCCGCTGCTGAGGTCCCCTCAAACACCCCCCATTATCTGAAGTAGCATTTAGAGTGTTCCTGCTTCTGGGCTCTTACTGGGGATATTTTAAGCGTGAAAGCAACAACAGCATTTAATTTTGGAGAAAATACTGTTTGGCTTGGTTTCTCTGTGCCTTTTTTCTTTCTATCTATTCAGCTGGCCCCAGATAGAGTGCTGCAAAGCTATGGGAGCCTCTGAGGAGATGAAGTGAAAAGTTCAGATGAAGCTGTGTTTGTGGCTACTGTGGTAGTGCTGGGGAGTGGGGAGAAAAGAAGAATAAGAAAGCTTAATTTCTCTAGGGAGAAAGAAGACTGAGATTCTTAGTGATCTGATCTTTTCTGAAAGATTGGCAACGTAGGTTTGTGGTGGGGCTGGCTGCTGTGCAGGATGCTCTGGAGTCGCAGGAAGAGTTGTGCTTGCGGGGTTGTGTTTCACAGGTCGTCCTGCTTGCCTGTGTTTCCTAGTCTGTGGCGTAGAGCAGAGCATTCTGCATGCAAGACAAACACACACAAACAAAAAACCCGTATTTGAGCCCAGATGGGAATTCGGGTTTTCTGGCCTCCAGCTCCCCATGCAGACCACGCCTGCCTTTTTATAGCTCTGGGAAAGTGAGCTCTAGCGTATCATTTAGCAAACTACCATATAGGAAAAGCAAATCTAAGCCAAAAAGAGCTAAAACTAGCTGAGTTTAAATTAGGAGACCAAAGCAATTTTTGCAAATTCTTTCCGACAAATGGAAGCTAACGGCTCCACCTGGGATGCAGATCCCGCAGGCTTTGGGGTCGGCTCTGGTGGCCCGAAAGGCCTTTGGGGTGCGCTGAGAGCTGCACAGTCCTCGCTGTGGTTTTGGAGAGGCTGCTGCAGCCAAGGAAATCCTTTCTTAGGATGAGCTCCACTAGGATGTGCTTGTAATGACAGGCTGAAGTGCTGTCACTTGGCAGTGTCTCCTACAGCCAATGCGTATCCCTGTGTTCACATGTACCCTGAAGGCTTCGAGCCTCCCGAGTCTCCCCTTCTAAGCGGTGTCTTAAATCATTAAAGCTGAGAGCTAAAGCTCTTTCCTACTATATAAGGCATTTGTGCTAGTGGTAGAAATCAGAGTGTATTTATAACGCAAGTTTGCTGGAGTAATGTGGATTGGGAACAAATGTTTGTTTGGATAAAGTCCAGCTCCAGGGACTGGTTTTACTGCTGCATGTAAAATCTGTAGCAAGCTCATAAAAGCAGCCGCTGAAAAATCCGTTAGGGTCTTCCTTGTTGAAAAAACATGAATTTGGTGTGATGTGGTGTGGCTAGAGACATGACTTGTGAGGGTTCCCGTAGCAGTCGGTGACCCTGTGTGTAACGAGCTGTCGTGCTGGAATGGAGAGATGCTCCTGCATTGCTGGCGTGCTTGGAGATTACTGGTGTCACTTGTTAATATGTGCTGCTATTCTGGTGTCTGTTCTTTGTCTGGTTAGAAATACTTGACTGTTTGTGCCCTAAGTAATTCTTCCTAAAATTTGTAACCATATTCTTAACAATATTGAGCAGCAGTGGCACGAGCAAACCCTGCCATGAAATGAGCTGTGTTGTTTTATAAACTGCTGATAAATATTTGAACAAAAACAGTTGGCAAAAAAATGACACAAGTGTTTTGAGTGTGTTGATTCAACTGCCTCCATTTGGTTCCAGTGTTTCCTTAGACTTGTCTGGCTTGTTAATCCATTCCATTGCTGAACAGATGATTATTGTATGTCGAGCCTCTGTGAAATAATGATCATTTGCACTAAGAATGCTCATGTTCAAAGCCACATGAATTGGTTTTTATTTTGTTTTCTAAGACTGCTGTCTTTGTTGTTGTTGAAGGATGTTCAGAAGGAGAGAGAACCTCATGTTTATCTCAGTAAAGAAGAAGTTAAAGAGAAGATACAAAGCTATAACTCATCTGTCACTGATAAATTAAAGATGACCTTGGTAAGATTTGCATGGAAGTCCTGTGATTTATAGTAGGAACATTGACATGTAGTCCTTTGTAGTGCATGAATCATTTTATTCTTAGCATCTTTCATATATACTGTCTGTAGGTTAATGACTTTGCAGGCTCTTTTTTAGATCTGCAAGTTAAATCTTGGATCTGAAATATTTGTAATCCATTTAGTTTTTTTATATGGAATTAATGAAACTAGGAGGAACAAATCCATATATGATTTGAAATGCTAATGCACTTAAATCCACAGTTGACGCTAAAATATGACTTAGCTGATAAATATGAAGTTATCTTTACCTTTTGGATAAATGAATGCTTGTCAAGTATTTCTCTCATAAAGATGTTCAAGTGATGAGAAAATTTTAAGCATACAATATTTACTATAGGAGGCTTAATTTGCAGAAGTCTTGCAGCTTTTCAGCATGATGAGAGTTTTTTCCCCTGCGCCCCTCCTGCATAAGGCACACAATGGAATGTGTGTGTGGAGATTTTTCTGATGATTGTGGACCAGGTCTGGGACTTATTTGAGCCAGACCTGCTCCTGCTCATTCTAATAAAATTCACATGCACCTACCTACCAAACTGGCATAGAGTAGATTTTTCTGATGCTGCAGGTATAAGCAAATTTTAAAAATACATTATGTCCTAAACCATCTGGGAATGACTATCTACTGAACAGGTCTTTGCTATGTATTTTCTTATGGTCAGGGCTATCCAGAGTGCCTAATGTCCTCTAGCTCAGTAATGTTTCTGTGATTTTCTTTTTTGAGACAGTTGATACATGATAACTGGTCACTATTAATTTTAACTGTTTGACACTTGTCTTCCTACTGCAGAACTCAAATGGGATTTACACTGGCTTCATCAAAGTTCAGATGGAACTATGCAGACCTATCACTGTGCAGTCTCCCCTGAACCCAGGAAAATGTGCTCACAGCAATAACGAGACTGCTTTTTACTTGCCAAACGGCTACGTGAATACACTTCACATCAGCAGCACCAATACTGTCCGTGAAGTTATTGAGGCCTTGCTCAAGAAGTTTTTGGTGGCTGACAACCCTGCAAAGTTTGCACTTTATAAGCGCTGTCACAAGGAAGACCAAGGTAGAGGATAAATTGTGGCGTTTTGCAGGTGGAGTGGTGAGAATTGGGAGCTGTGTTATGGGAATGCTTGAAATAAGCAGGGCAGGAATTTGGGTTAAAGATGGGACAGTCTTGCTCTCTTCTCTCATTTTCAAGCTGTGTCATCACTTTATAGTGAAAAGTAGTGTGAGGATAAGTGCAAATGAATGGGGGATATTTCACAGAGCTGAAAGCAGGAGTGACCATTAAATCATCTACACTGATCTCCTGTGCCTTGCAATCTGTTATATTTTGCTTTAGACACCTCCCCGTGTTGAGCCCTAAGACTTGGGATGGACTAACACACTGCACGTTTGTGGGATTCAATCACAGGACAGATTAGAAAGAGAAACTCGTGTTGCTTATCCCTGAAATCTGTGCGCTGGTGGGCAGCCCTTGGTGGGCAGGCACACAGGCCTGTGCCCGACCTTCACGTGCTGCTCCCAATGCTGCTCGGTGCCTGCTGCTGTCCCTGTGCTGGCTGGGCTCGAGTTTGGTATGGCTGAAAATACCATAAGGTGCAAAAAATACTAAGTTAGTAAAAAGTGCTTCTTCAGTGGGCACTGGCAGCAGTCAGCTGCTAAACATTTCTGGCTTTTAGTCCTGCCAGTCACAAAAGGCAGGCAGAGCTCTCCTCTAAACTTTGTATATGGGATCTCCAGTGAACAGGTTCCAGAGTGGTGGTGCTGTAACTTTGATCTTTCAAACGCTTATTTATAGCAACAGATGTGTTGTATTTTCTTCTCTTTCCTTCCTGTGTTAGATATCATGCTGCATGGACTACGAGTCATTCCATTCGTATTTGAACATGCTGTTGCCTTCCACTGTTGCGCTCAGCTTCCCTCCAAACAAATTTCCGAATATTTGTCTTCAAACCTTTACATGAACGCAGAGTTCATGTAAATTTTGTGGCTACAGATGCAGGTCTTTTAAAATTTTGAACATTAGCCAGTATTAGCCACTCCAAACACTTGAAACATCTGGTTTCTGGGGATGGCAGTAACTGTCCTCCTTTCCCTGCAGTTTATACATGCAAGCTGTCAGACCGAGAGCATCCGCTCTACCTGCGCTTGGTGGCAGGGCCCCAAACAGAGATGCTCAGCTTTGTTCTACGTGAGCATGAAACTGGAGAAGTTATGGTAGGTTACACTCCCGGTTTGCTTGTTCTGGGGGAAGGAGGTTGTTTCCAGTCACGGGTGAAGGGGCTGCTCTGTGATCCGTGCTGAATGAGGGTCCATTTTTGCACACTTACACAGCATACGCAACGGGAACGCCTCAACCAAAAGCAACAATAAATCTGCTTGAAGATTACTTTCAAATTCTCAACGTGTCCTGTTTGGTTAGTTATTTATTTTGAAATAAATATATGAAAAACTATGCACAAAACTGTTTATTGAATTTTTTCCCTTATAAATGCCTCTACCCCAGTTACCTGTAAAATGCCTGTTGAATCAAACATGTAACTTGGATCACAAAGATGCTAATGACATTGCGTGTTAGGATTAATTTAAAATAATAAAAATAAAATAATAAGGAAAACTTGATACAAAAGCTACTCGATATTTAATGCTTGAAGTCGGAATGGTTAAGAAAGGTGTAATTTACTGTGAGAGGAATATTACATCCTTTCTGTTTCAGTAGTTTTCTCAGAACGTGATAGAAGAGAAACTTTTATGAAATGTGGCCAGGTTGCAGGTTTTGTAGGAAATTTTGTTTTCCAAACACTGCTATGTTTGTTGTCCGATAGTTGACTGTTACAGACAGTATAGGACCATGGTTACTTGTGCGCAAATGAAACTCCTCACAAGGTTCAAGGCTGTTTCCTGCTTTTGATATTAAGGAGTTCATCAATTTAAAAATTGCCTGCTCAATAACTGTTCTGTGTAGTACATTAAAATTTTGGAAGATTTCTTTTTTTCTTCTCACAGTGTTTATTTTGTGCCTTTTGTAAACCCTTTATCTGCAGTTAGATTGACCCAGTGTTACAGAACAAAAACCAATTTAAAAGAGAAAACATGTTTTAAGGTCTTTGAGATTTTCAAGGAGGGAGATGCCTGATGCTGTTTCAGTTCTGCACTGAGTGGCTAGCTTTTTGTTTAAACAAATACTTTGTACTGTGTGTATAAATTACTCTTGTATTTCTTGCTGACCTCATTTGTCCTTTTTTTATTTTTTTTCCTCCTTTTTCTTTCCAGTGGGAAGCTTTTAGTCTGCCCGAGCTACAGAACTTCTTGCGCATACTGGACAAGGAGGAGGACGAGCAGCTGCAGATGCTGAGGAAGCGCTATGCAGCTTACAGAGACAAACTTGAAGAAGCCCTTGGAGGGGTGTGGAAGCCTGGTTAAAAGGGGGCCAAAGCACACTCAGGAAAATGCACGCTACCAAATGCCATATAGCATGCCAAACCCAGTGTACAAAGAGCAGTAAAGAGTAGTTTTCTTTATTCGGAAGACTGTTTTGTGATGCTAGGGTACCTGAATTTTGCTATAGACTTAGTTCCATAAGCCAGGTCACTTAGCATCTTGCACCCATGAGTAAGGGATTCTGCATGTTTGTACATCAGTTTGCAACCCTCTATGTGCCTAGAGAGTTTCCCAAGTTACCTTGGTGCAGGCTGTGAAACTGTAATCAATTTTCTAGGATGCTATGAAATAAGATTTTTTTTTTCTTCTTTGCTTTAATGGTAGCTTCACAAGTAAGGATGTGCAAATTGATCAGCTAAAATGAATAAAATTGTCAGGATGAGAATCAGTTGGAGCACTATCTTTGAGGTAAATTTGATTTGCACTACCTTTCTGTTTTCAGATAGTTACTGTATAATTTTTGAGAAAACTGTTATAGGTGGGAAACATGTGAGATTTTTATGGCTTAGTCTGTGAAATTTTTGAAAGGCTTTAAATCCTGCAGAGGGTAAAGAGAAAGTTGAAAAGAAGGTGAGAGCTGAGGAAGGACTGCAAGAGCTTACAAAGAAGGACTGGTTTTAAATGGAAATAGTATTTATACAGAGGAAAGTTAGAATACTAATTTTACAAGAGTAAAGTTTTAGGATGTTTTAATATTATGAATAAGTGTTTTTTTTTTTTTTCATAAATCCACACTGGAAAAGTAATAATTAATAGACATAGTGGGAAGGAAAGAAAGGGGAGAACTAAGGGAGAATGGGAGTGGAGCGGCACGTACAGGTGTACGTTGGAGAAGCCGTTTCCTAAATGCAAGGAGGGGGAGCCAAGTGCAGCGCTACCAGCAAGTGGCTGTTTACTTGAATTCCGAAATACGGACGATACGGAGTCACGGGTAACTCCGTGAGAAGTACCCAGCTCGTGGGAAGGTTTGGGTCAAACTGTAACTGCAGACGTGTTGGTCGTCGTGGCAAGTCAGAGCTTTCCTCTGGCTCTGTGATCCCTTTTTAGGCTGGACAAATTCAAGCTACCGTCTTTGAAAGACAAAAATATCTTCCTCTGCTTCCTTGTTTGCGAAAGGCTCAGTCAGGCAAAGAAAGTAGAATTTTTTTATTCATGTTCCCAGCTTAGCATGAAATTAGAATTTGTTAGCTGTGTTGGTGACTGAGCTTAGTAAGTTTTGCTTTTAGTAATTCAGACTTTTTTCCTAATGGTTTTAAAATTCTTATTTGAACGACTGATTACCAAATTCTCTAGACTGCTGATTTACTTGATTTAAAAGTAGGAAAAATGTAGCAAGAAAAAGAAACTTTTTACTTCTCTGTAAATGTAATTGTTGTTATTTCAGAGTTATTTATCTAAAGAAGCACGTTCAAAGGAAACCAAAGAAGTGGGTGTGCAATAGAAGCATGAGGCAGATCTGAGTAACTGATACCTTTAGTCATTATGCCAGAAAGGAAACTAATGAGTTAAAAAGAAATAGTGCTAAAGATTTAAGAGCAGCAGATTTTTTTTTCAGTCTTAGTAAGTTCTTTGTAAGTTCCCAAGGAATTGTTGACACTTTGGTGACATCTAATGGATACTGTATGAAACTCCGAGGTGCTTCTGTTCTTCCTCTTAATTTGATGTAATTGTGCCTTTGTTTCCTTTTCTCAGTAACAGACTTTAAAAAACAAAACAAACAAACAAACAAAAAACTTCAGTTATGTTTCTCTTCTGCAGAAAGAAATTGAAAACTTAATGAGACAATCATAATGTGCTAAGAGAAATTAAGAGTAGAACTAACTATAAAGTATATATATGGCATATCTTGTTTGTTTTTTAATGTCACATGTAACATTGTAATGCATGTGTGAATTAGTAACATTATCTTCAAGTGAGACACTTTATAATGGTTCAGGGAATGCTTTTATATTTTGTTAAGAGTTCGGTTTTTTCTATGAATACAACAGCATGTTGATGGGTATTCTGTTAAGATCTACTTAATTTATGTATCTGCCCATAACTATGTTATCATTGCATTATCGCTGTTAATATTGAACCATTTGTTGCTCAGATTTAAACACTGTTTGAGTCTAAAAGTGGAGTATATTAATATGTGAATTTTGTTTTTACTTGAACTAAACTATCAGTCTTTTTAAGTGGGCACATTTGCATTTACTTTAGCCAAAAACCTCAATCAGTGTTGTATGCACTACAGGTTTTGATTGGAGGGGGGAATGACCAAAACAAACTTACTATATTTTAATTTTCTTAGTCGACACTTAATTAGTGTAACCTGTCATGTGTGAGGTTTATTATTACTATTTTTTTTACACACTGGCGATTACAACAGCTTCAGTTTAAAAGTGGTCATGCCTGACCAATTTTTCTCTTTTTAAGTTTAGCATCAAATTAAACTACGAAAGCTGTGTTGCAAAGCTGTTTTCATTTCATTGTACGATGGTACCAGAATGATTAAATGATATGGGGGAAACGCAGGGAAACATGAAAATGTATGTCTTTTAAAAAAACAAGCAAACATTAAACTATTTATAATTTTGACAAGTTTAGTTTTTATTTTTGTAGGGAAGATTGTCTTCCCCTTAAAGTTATTACTGAAAGGGCAAGTGATGGTTTCATTATTAAAGTTGAAGTTGGCAGTACGTAGCTGTGTGGTGTGTTTTTCTTTTTCCTGCTCCCCGGGGTTGCCTGAAGTTCATGTTGCCTCGAAACCGGCGCATGAAACCACCTTGTCCCTGCCAGCCTGGGCTATAACCCTCAGGAAGTCTCCCGCGCTGAATGGAGAGGAGCCCATCATTTATTTTAGTAATTTATCCCAGCGTCGGTTTATTAATGCAAAATACAAAATAAAAGCAGGAGCGTGGAAAAAAGCCCGCTTTTCCCCCGCGCTTTTCCCCCTCGCGCCG
>NW_010586822.1:282793-301474 GCF_000705375.1 Tinamus guttatus | reverse complement strand
AGAATCTCAGGTTTGAGTTAAATGTAGGTAGATAGAGCACCTGCTTATATCTCCTGTTGGTTAAAAGACATTAGCAGGCCCTAATTCCCTCAGTCTTCAGTATAGTTACCTGATTATTCCTGTATTACAATACCACCTTAATTGCCTAAAACGAAGCTCAAAGGGCAAATGTCATTAAATGATTATGGCAATCAGAGTAATATCACAGTTCTCCCTCTTTTAAAGGATGATCTTCCATTTGTAACATTTTATAATTTTACATTTCCTAATAGCTCAAAACAAAGCCCAATACAGTATTAGCCTTAATTTAACAGGCATGGTATAAGTAACAACACTATGTGATCCTTTTCAGGGATTCTGCTTATTTTGCATACAGAAAGTTTATTGGCAAATCATCGCTATTCAAATTCAGTGCCACTCAGCCTTTACTTACTACTTCCTGCAGAATCCCTTCCACTTATTATTGTGCTAACCGTGAGAACTCATTTATAAGGCAGAATAATCAGTTTTGACAAAAGCAGTCCAGTTGTAAGCTCTCAGCCTTTTGTTCATAGCAACACTTTTTTTCCAAAGCAGGTAAGAACCATTTCTGCCCAACACAGGCCTTCTGCTGTAGGGAGTAAACTCTTCAAAAGCCCAGACAAAGGCATTCTGATCCTGCAGGTGTCAGGTGCATAGTTATGACTAAGCACAGCACTTGTTTTTGGAACAATTTTGCTTTTTCCCTGGAATGGGTATTGGAAGAACAGAGGTAGTTGATTCAGTTATGCTCTGCTAAGTCCCTTTCATCTCTGTTTCCAGACAATGGGCTACTGGTGGCAGCCCAGCTTCAAACACCAGCCCCACTCTTGAGCAAGCAGGCACTGACTGCACTTTCCAATTAATGAGCTCTTATGAGGCTGGCAGTATGAGACACAGTCCAGTGGATTGTATAACAACAAAGATAGCTGAGTGACTAGAGCAACATCTGGAAAGCAGCAATCAAACAGCTTTTTTTTTTTTTCTCCTCCTGTTGAATTAAATGTTAACATTTATTTTTTTTCCCCTACAACAGGTGACTCCTGTATCACTCTACAACATTTGTCTGCATAAGCACCGCTTGCACTTAAAAATTAGTGACAAAGGAGACCTGGTGCAAAGCTTCCACAACCCTGATGGTCGTGTCACTTGGGCCATCAGTGATGCCTTTGAGCAGAAGGGGAAGATATAACCAGGTAACACAGAACTGCCTCTGCTGATGGTGGTGTTTGAGCTAAAGGCTCATATATAAATATATATAAAGGCTATATATATACACACACACATATATATATATAAAGCAGTATTCATTCAAGCAGCTATTAAATATTTTTCCTACTTAACAGGAGGCTGGTTTAAGCAACAAAGTAGAATAATTGAAATTAATATCAAATAACTGAAGTGGAGCACAAAAAGGCTTGTTTTAGAAGCTTGGAAAAGCTTCAGCTCCAGCTATGTTAGATGCAAGTCACTCCCTTCTGTACTTTAAGGAAATAGTTGTTTTTGAACAGTTGCACTAAGTTTTTTGAGGAATTCAGCTCTAGCCAGGCAGCAAGGCACAGACTACATACACTAGTCTTACCTGCAGTTCACTTTTTGAAAGACTCCTCATTCCTCTTCTCTGGGACTGAGAACATAATTAAAAGCAGTTAGGAACAATAGTTCCTTTTCTTGATGTAGTAGAAGATGTGGAAAACCAACAGTGCCCCCCCCACCAAAAAATATTTCTGAATAGATGCAGCTTATATTTAAGTCTTCTCACCTTTCACTGTTTTTTCCCCTAGCACAAGTAAGTCAGGTCATGCTTGGCTAGACACTGCCCATAACCAACCGCAGGCTGGGCCAGTAACTGTGACCATAAGGAAGCAATAGTCACAAGTTACATAATAGCACAACAGGCAGAGAAGGGCTCAAATGATAAACCCAGGCTCTTAGCTTGATCTGTGGGAAAGGTTTAACTTTGGTTCAATAACAGAAGGATCAGGAATTTGATAGGCAGTTTATTTTGTCTTTACCCAAAAGTGCAGCAGTGAACAGGGTCCTCTTGAAGGGCACTTTCTAAACAGATATTCCAAACAGCAGAAATTAAGTATGTTTACAACATGCTACAAAGTATGCTCGCATACAGAGAAGAGTAATACAAATAAAATACACTTTAATTGAATCAAAATAAAATTTGACAATTATTTAATTATAATCAAATCTTATATTCAGTTTAGGTAATTGATCAGACTAAAATGTGATAATTTGAACAGATTTTTACACCTGCTTTGTGTGTATGCATATGTGTGAGTTATACAGATTTGTTCCCAAGGGACAAGAATGACAGTTCTTGTGGCCTATGCTGACTAAGGAGAGAGTTAGCTGTATTTGCTTATACTGAAGTAATGGTTTGAGTAAGGTTTTCAGTTTAGGTTATTGTAATAAGGGATCTGTTAGCCATATTTCTCACTGTAGAGTGAGGCCACCTCCTTTGCTAGATCAGAACCAGGTATGAACAAACAAACCAACCAACCATCACATTTCACTTGCATCCAAACGCTACACCTGTAAGGTCCCTCTGCTTGACTATAGGTGCTTTCAGTAACAGGGTACTGAAACAGCCACGGTCGAATCATGTATCAGAGGGAAAGCGAGGAATTTTAAAATGACTTACTGGAGAATTAGATGTGGCTGCAAGTTAAAAGTTCCTTCATAAGATTCCTTTAATTGTCAAGGATAAGAATTAATACTGTCCATTCAGGGCTGCACAAAATACCCCTGGAGTTGACTGCTTCTTGCAAAGAACCCCAAGCCACTTTGCAGCAAGCTCCAAAAAGCTGTGGGACCCGGGCAGGCAGCAAGGCCTGCGCTCCCTGCAAGGTGCTTCTGCTGGAGCTGTAAGTCTCCCGTCTGTGGCAAAGAGCAAGTGAAGCAGGTATTTTCCTGAACAGCTTTTCTCTTTTGGTGGAGTTAAGGGCTGAGTAATTCTATTCCAAAATTTATTGCCTGTGACAGATTGCAGGTATAGGGTGGTTCTCTGACCCTAGTGTAGGATATTGAGCCTCACTACAGACAAACACTTTTACATCTCTGCAGATAGCAAGAGTGTTAATTTGAATAAAATCTTCTCTGATGTCACTTCTGAACATTGTGTTGATTCTATTCAGTTAATTTTCATGTCCATTATTAGCACATTATTTATTAAAAAATTGCTTGATATGGCTTAGATCATTTTAAGACAAGATAACATTAAATTGATCAACTTACAAATTTATACTCTGGCAAATTTTCCTCTTAGGAAGCATCATGACAGCTTGCACAGCAATTCAAGTGTGTCATGCCCCATTTCTTAGATAGGGCAGAACTGGTGGTTAGGGTTTAATTTGCAGCTATCAACTTATTTCCCTCTAGCCTCTACATAGCTACCAGAACAAATTTAAGTTGCTAAAAATAGCTGAGCAAAACACCACTTAAGTGAACTTTAGGCTTAGCTCAGTGTGCAAGAACAAACACTTGAGAGCATAGAAACAACTTTGGTTTTGTTTTTAAACAGAGGCCAGGGTGTGAAGGGTATCAATGAGCGGCTCAATGAAGAGAACAGGATAAAGCTACAATTGTAGCAGAGGGAAACGAACCCAAATCTTGAGTATCTGAGAGCATGCAAGTAGACAGTAACCAAACTCAAGCATTTATACAGATACTCCAGCAGAAGAGTTCTCCCTCAAGCTATTTTTTCCTCCAAAGGTTTGGTCACTTTAGAGATATACACAATGAGCTAGATTTGAGACAATGATGCTATAAAAACTTAACCTGTATTCCATCACAGAAATCTTACAGCTCTAAGCTACATGAAGGTCAACATCTGTCCTTTGGAAGGAAAAGGGAAGAAAATTCAGCTGCTCTGGACAGAGCCTTCCTTTTAGCCAGTTTGTGATGTATGCACTGGAGCACGTACCTTTGTGGGCTCGGGAAGAGTCAGAGCTTTGTTGCCTGCTTGGTGTTTACCCGGCAGGAGGGTTCATTAGCTGGGCTGCGTTTCAGGTGACATCACCCTTCCAAGGGAGCCAAGCGGCTGCGTGCTGCAGTCACGGGGCTGGCGCGCAGCCCCGCGCTGCGAAGGCCACTTACTGCAGGCTCCCAGTAGTTACATCTCAGTGAAAGAACAAATCTAGAAAGTGCTTAAAACTGCGTAAAATAGCTCTCTTGCTATTGCCCTGCACATTTGTATGCTAGTTTGCTTTCAAAGTTTACCTTCAAGCATCTAAATGGCTTAAGTTGTTAGACAGTTGGAAACATTTGGAGGTTAGAGAAAGATGAGCTCTATTGTGGTGCCTTGCTCTTGACTTTCCATGTTCCTGTTCACATATCCAAGCTTACTTAGATAAGCTCAAAGCAGGCACACACTTACTTGAATCCTTGTTAGTCTCAACCCTGTTCTATCATAACTCATTCATATTCATTATCACATCTTAATGATAACTCATTAAGAAGCCTAAAACCTTACCTCTGGAAGTCACAGTAGTACACAAACCTACTCTAGCATCCCACACTAGAATGAGGTTGAATTTACATTCTTGTTTACAAGCTACCCAAGCAGATCCATCAAATGCATTAGTATCACTTGAAGTGGTCTTGCCCAAAGAAAGGGCTTAGCTTTCTGATGTTAACTCTGCACAAGACACTCGCCAGTCAGATCCTAGTTTTGGCTAGTGCCTTCCTGTGCCATTTTGGGCGACTTCTCTATTGTCATCAACAGCTTTGAGCTCAGCACGAGAAACCCATAATTAAGCCTAGCATTTCAGAAAGTCCCTATGACAGGGTGTGAACATGGGTGAGCACTTCCTGCCTACCTAACCACATTCAAGTGTGTATTTGTTTTGTTTTTTTTTTTAAGAAAAAAAACTGTGTTCAGATTTGGAGGCCATAGGTCACCTCTATGCCTGTGATAAGAAAAAAAGTACTTGAAAGACAAAGGTGGTAATCAATTATCTGAGCAAGACAGATTAGCTATGTCTGACAATTTAGAATTACAGTTCAGCTGTAAAGTTACATGTTGCACAAGGCAACCAGCTAAAGACGAGGGGGTTTCTTCCAAACTGGGTTTGAACAGCCCATTAATAGTCTTCCAGCTGTGATCAAAGGTGAGAAACAGACCTGCTGCAGTCACTGGAGAAACTGGTCATTGGGAGCTGATCACGAAGAGCTCCTAAATGCTCTATAGGGACTGGGCAGAAAACCTGCGAGCCCGAACGCCGTGATTGCTGAACATGAGGCGTGGGTCAAACCGGTACCTGTAAAAGGAAACCATGTGTGTGAACTCCAGGTAGCACACAGTAACTAATACTCCTAGAAATTGCTTATTTGCAGAATAGCTGGTACAGTGCTATACAAACGGCTGGGGTTGAGAGTGTGCAGCAGGGACATTCCCTCTACATACAAAAACAGATAAGCCGTGATGATATAGAACGAATATGCTGATGTTACCAGAAGAATACTAGCTATGCCACATCAAGTTATGCTTAGCAGGTTAAATTACAATGAAGATTAAAATAAGAATCAGGAAGTCCTTCCCATTAAAGCAAAAGCATATGTTAGTGATACTCATTCCGCCATAAACATCCGCTGTGAAAGCTTATCTATGGTTACACTTAACAGCACTATAGCCAGTCAAAACAGTATTTACCCGGGATCAAAGACACCTGGCGTGCGGCACGTTGCTCCTGAACAGGACTGCAGCATCATTAGTCGATAGTTCATCTTTTCCAGAATTTCTTGGTCTATCGTTTTAGCAATATTATTGATCTGGTGCGGGTCTGCAGTCAAGTTGTACACTTCCACAAACACCTGCTCAAGAGAAGAAAGTGCCTGTAGTATACTAAGAGCTCGTCGAGGCTAACAACATTATTTTGGAAGAACAGTGTATGACAGCATAAGATATAAAGTATTACACTGCAGCATTCCCATGCATAAGCTCACAAACCCAAAGCAAGAGACCATGACGAAATTCCTGGCCACGGCTGTCATTTCACTGACTCATCTAGACAGACGCACAGCCATCAGGTCACCTTTGTGTGGCTGCTGTGGATATGCAGCTGTACAACTCGAACACGTCTTACGTGTGCATACAAAGTATGCTGAATAAAGGTATACTAGAAAAAACGCTTTGTGCACTTTGGAGGTTTGCTTTTAGGGCAGATTCAGCTTCTGGCAGAATAGGTCTTTGAACCATTTTGCAGGACAAATACTGGGCAAACATCTCAAGAATACAGCTAGAGTTCTGCGTGTGCTACAGTAGGTGCAATTGCAGCAGATGAGAGTTAAAGCTGACAGCAATTTAGCTGTATCCAACCTAAAGACACCTCCACAGAAGCTACAGTTCCAAGGTCTCTTCTTCAGCACAAAGTTTTAAAATCCACATTGCTGCATCTTCCTGGTGTTATTAGTCCAAGTTCAGCTGACCTGGTAAAATGGGTAACCCATAACTGCAGCAGCTTTACTTTTTACAGGAAAACAAGATGACAAAATCCGAGATCAGCTTTGGAGTCTACTTTTACCAAGATAGATATAGCATTCATTCTGCTTCATCGTAAGTTGTCAGCAAGTGGAAAAGAGGCCAGAGACTGTTAATCACCCCTGCATGTCATCCTGGCTTTCTGCAACAACCTAGTCATAAGTTCTAGTCTCAACCTAGAACTCAACCTAGTATCAGTTCTTCCCCTGCCTCCCCAAAGGAAGGAGGGAGAAAGAGAGCAGCAATTGAATGCAAGGAGAGCAGCAGAAGTACCTTGTAACAAAAATATTTGTAGTACAAAAGAATCTGCTACATGGAACTATGATAAGAGAAGAGAACCCAGGTGCCCACAAGGCTGTGAGATGACCAATACTAGAAGGCAGTTATCATAGTTTAGGCTATTCCTTCTCCCTCTCCTCCCCCCCCCCCCCCCCCCCCCCCCTTTTTTTTTTTTTTAAAAACCCAACCACAGAGTTTTGGCCAAACATCCTCCTCAGTATTTGAGCACTGCTGCTTATCCTGCAGGCAAGGCTAATCTGCCACACAGAGCACTCATGCAAACCTTGGAGACAGATAAGCCTGCAGACAGTGCCTAGCAGCTGTGACGCGTTGGCGTCCGTTGGCGAGACCAAGAGTTACCTCGCGGTCATCGAATTCGCAGTACTGCAGGTCCCAGGAGGCCGAGAGGGTCCGCACGCAGGCGTACGTGTTGTTGTAGGAGTCTTCACACACACAGTCCGGGAAGCAGTGCTGTGAGGAGAGCAGCACACGGGCACTTCAGAGAAGCTAGCAGTCCTTTCCCCAAAGCCTACAGCAACAGTGACTGCTGAACACCAAAATCTTAGGAAACAGGTGCTAGTCTCCACTGGGAGTTTTAAACAGAAATGCTGTTCTGAATTTGAGAAAGTAACTAGTTAACTTTCACCAAAATATGATGCTTCCCAGACAAAATTCAAGTACAGCAAACAGAATGGCAAAACAAAACCAAACAGCCCACTAGTAAAATGACCTCGGATTTTCACAGCATATCTAGTGACGTAACAGTTTCAGATAAAAACTGTGTGGCAAGGCCTCCAGAGGCCTGTAAGGAACATTAAATCACTGCCACCCATTTCCAAGGCCACATCTTTACAGATAATTCCAGGGGTCCTCTAGTCCGGAGGCCCTATTGTTTCCCACAGAAAGGGGGCTTATGCTCTATACCACATGCAGGTATCAGTTTGGTATGGTTGGGCGCATGGCATCTCTTATTTCTGTTGTACTGCACTACAGAGCTGCCTCCTACATGCCAAGATGCTGAAAACTATTCTCTAGAAGCTTATTTCCAGAGCCATGTTAGCCCACAGAACAAAGAGGTTTAACTCTGCAGCTGTCTGATAATAACAGATTTGGCCCCACTTACTGTCACGCCAGGTCCCAGGCCAGGGCAGGTAGGGTCGCTGCCGTTGTAGCCTTCTCCTTGGTACTCCACCAAGAAGTCCGATCTCCAGGAAACGTTCTTGTCTCCTCTCTGGAACAGGAAGTTCATGACTTGAGTGCACTGGGAAACAGAGCAAGTTTTCCCTGGGCTCCCACCAGGGCCGTTCTTCCACAGTCGTTTGAGTCATGGGCCCCACATTGAGTCAGTCTTGTGATATACAGCCTTTTGTTCAAATTGGAAGACAGATCCAATTCAAAAACCCAAACCCCAACAAGGTGGTGCCCTAAAGTCCTAGCTTTGATTCAGAATCACACAATAAAATAAAATAGGAAGCACGTTGCCAGGTGATACTACTGTATTATAGGCAATAATAATAGGGCCGTTTGTTTAGCTTTTAAATTAAATTACCACAACAGACGAAAATAAATACAATAATAATAAAAAGATAGCATTGGCTTAAGAAACAGTTTCAAGCAGCAACTAAGTTTCAAGCTGATCTACCTGTAGCTACTTTTAAAAAGCTAGAAGTGGAAAAAAGCTTTACCATACACTTATGCAATAGAAGCATGAATCCACAGTTTGGACTGCGACAGTTTAAACTAGATGCCTTTTACCTGCCTCCATCTAAAGAACAGCTTAAGACTTGGATAGAAGGTTTTAATAGCAAAGCACTGTTTTAAATCTGGATGATCTCCTACCTTTCCAAGTAATCCGCCTTCAATTTATAGACTAAATTTAATTAAAACTAAAAGGATCAGCTACAAGCAGCTTTATTTAAATAGGCCTCTGCTCACTTATTGGAAGGTCAGATTTGCTTTATGAAACCAGGGAAGTTTTGCCAGAATTTAGCAGGGGGAGCACTAGCTCTTACTTAGAACTGAAAGAAACAAAAAATCCACTGGCTGAAGTCCAGTTCACTTTGAACAAAATCCTTAGCATTACTGCTTACTATCCCTGTCCATCCACTTACCAGCAGTGGCAGTAGTGACATCCCATCCATCTGAGTCTTGTTCAGGTCATACCCTGCGATATCCAGAATAGTGGGACCCAAGTCGATGTTTGCAACAAGCATCTGTAGGGTGAGGGAAACTTACTTCTGAAAATTGGAGCCTAACAGGTATAATAAGACTTGCGTATTTTAAGTACTAGCAACTTGATGTACATCTAAACAGAATCTGTAACATTTCCAAGAAAAATACATACATATATTTTAAAGTGTTAGGTAGTCTCTGCACCTCATTTTTGCAGTTTGCGATTCTGTCAATTTACTGATCAAAGGCAGAGGCTCTTAGATTAAAAATAAAACAAAACAGGTCTTTGTTGCTTGCACTGCCCTACAGATTTCACTTAAGTGTGCAGGGGCATGAAGTGCATCTAAAGCTGGTAACTGCAAATCGATATTAAAAGCAAGCTTTGCCTTCAGTTCTGATTACCTTGTTGGTCTGATTTGGTTTTATTCCTGGTCCTCGGACTAGCAGTGGAACTTTGATATCAAACTCGTACAATTGCCGTTTGTCTATTGGCAGTGAGAACTGGCCTATTCAACAAGATCAGAAAGGGAAAAAAGTAATTTTTTTTAAAAAAAAGCAATAACCCATATAATTTCTAAGAACCATTTTTAAGTAGTCAGAAAAGGTTCCTAACAATAAGTACAAGAACTAAGTGGGAAGATGTGCACTTGAAAATACAAACCACCTTTTACAGGATTTAACAGCTTAGTTGTGGGTTTTTCAGTTGTGAAACATGATACCAAGAGAGCTCTTGAAAGCAGCTTTTTACTGGTCAATTCCTTCTACAGAACACAGACCTTTTCCCCCATTTCTGCCCTAGTTGTACATATACTACTGTATAGTGGTAGAGTAACACGCAAACAACAGCAACAAACAATTGCAACACAAATTAGTACTTCCCACATGGATAGTTTTTCCACAGCTGCTGTCTCCGTATTCTGGAGGCTGACAAAGTAAAGAATTCTGAGATAATCTAGAAGTTTTCAGTAAGCAGTGAACACCTTACCAGTATGAAAGCCGTTATCTGAGGTATAAAAGATGTAAGTGTTATCTAACTCTCCATGAAATTCCAGTTTCTTCACTAACTTCTCTATCAGGTCATCTACTGACAGCAGAGTTTGCCACCTATACAGAAACATGAAAGTAATTCATACCAGAATACTGAAGTTTAGAAAAATTAGGAATTTTGTTAGCATTCATACTGTTGCTTTAAATCAGCAGTGCACACTCCATAAGCAGATTTTATGTATTCTGAAAACAAACTAGATAGATTACTGTACTGATTGAGGCTGCAGTTTTAGATAGAAATAGACAGTTTGGCTTCACTTCTTGTTGATTTTGTTCTGTAGTGTCTGCGAAAGGTCAAATGCTGATACTTGTAATCTTATCTGGAAACCAGCTTTGAAGCAACACAAGCAGCAAAGAGTCAGAGTGATCTCCCACAAGGTCTCTTGCTGCTCTGTGTTAGTAATGTATATCTAGTTTTAATATTAAACACAAATATTCCTTGAACTAAATTATTTATGCAGGATCCTTTTTGCTTGAAAACTATATCAAGTATTTTGCATTCTCCTTTCAATATTGGGGTTCATTACTCTGGAGTTTGTACAGGCCTTCCTGTGTCGTGTCAGCTGTTGCAACAACTGACTGCTGCCAACAAACCAACAGTAGGTCTCTACAGACTAGTATTATGCTGAATTAACTAGATTATTATATTCTTGGGCTCCACCGTCTTCAGGCTGTATTTAAAGTTTCACTGCATAATTTTACTTGTTTCATAAAGCTAGCACCCAAAAAGAACAACTTAGCCTTCCATGTTCAAGGTGACAGGCTAGCACACAGTAACTGCCCAAAATGGAGCTTAACATTTAAAGGTAGACTAGCATCCATCTCAGACCTTTTAAGGAAAATATTCCTACAATATATGCCCATACCCACTTTTATTTACACATTCACTTAAATAAAATAAGGGATTAAATGTACCTTCACTTTACCCCCCTGTCCCATCTCTTAGAAAAAGAAAAGAAACATCCTCCTTGACTAGTTGGTTATGACAAGTATTCCCATTTAACAAGGGCACATTTGAAGAGACAAGGTTACTAGAACAGATTATCTGGCACATAAATCGATTGCAGTTGAGGTATCCACATAAGAATCTGCAATTCAAGTGCCTCTGAAGAAGCATACATTTTGTACACAGAAAGTCAGAGCAACAGTGAAGAAACTCAGCATGACTGGTCTCTACCAAAAACGATAGCAACATTTGCAAGCAAAAGATTTCAAAAGCCTATTGCAAAAAATCAAACTGAAACAAGGTCTGTCAAGGCGAATCCCCCAAAACTATTACAGGTTACTTGTTGTCAACTGTCAGATTTACTACAGCCCTCAAAGAAAAAAGAATATATATTTTTTGAAGAGCTAAGAGTTCTAATCATAGGAGTTTAAGAAATTAGAAGAAACTCATACCTCTTTCTGTAAGCATCATCAAGAAACTGTATTGAAGAGTTAGTCATTGGAGTCTTTGCTTGTCGAATTAACCAGTGCTTGTTCTGAAGAAAAAAGACCAAAAGGTTAATGCAGCAGAGAAGAGGAGACAATAGCCCCGCACCAGCTTCTGAACCTTCCTTGGACAGACCACAAGTGCTGCTGCGGGGAAAGAGCCGCTTGGTGCCCGTGCATGGCTACACGGGGCTGCCAAAGTGCCTCCTGCTTCCCCTGTGCAGCGTGTGAAAGTCTAAGCTGAGGGAGCAGCTGAGAGCTCCCGTATACACAGGCCTCAGTGAGAAAACTGCTGTGGATTCTTTTTTCAAAGCAACCTGGGATGAAGTTTGTGGCAGGATCTGGTCTAACAGTTCTGCCTATAGTTACCAAAATCCAGCAAGGAGCCCAATACAGGTCTGAGAGGGGAGAAAAAAAAAGAATTGAGCAGCCTCACAAGATTAGACCTGGTTGTCAAAGTGGGGTTCTTTTGGGACTGAGACAGGCGTGTGCACATCCCAACATAGGGAGAGAGGCAGGGCAGGAATTCCTGCATTAAAAGTAAAGGGCTAATCAATTTATGGAGAGGCAACAACAAAAATCTTTAATAGCGCCATAATTATATCATGGTAGTCCATAAACTCAGGATTGGAGGCTATTGAAGGGAGCAGAAATACCACAGGGTATGGATTTTTTTTTTTTTTTAAATGGCAGAAAGTGTTGGTTTTGCTGAAGGGTAGTATCTTCTAGCTTCAAACCCAGTCTTCAGGAACAGCAGCTGAGACAGTTTAACTCATGAAAAATGATGCATGGACACATCCTGAAACAATCTGCACTGGGCCAGCCACTGTTCAGGTACACGGAAAGGTTTGTGTACAGCTTAAATTTGTGTTGTCAGGGAGCAGAAAAAAGGGAGAGAGTGCAACTTTAAGCTTTTGCATTTAATAAGTCAGAAAGAACTGCATCCATTCATCCTCATCTCCAGCCTGTATTTGGTTGGGACACTCTTTGCAGAGCCTCTAGTTATACAATTTCCCTCCTGTCACAAGACCAGCTATGAAAGGGCTCAGGCTTTAAGGACTCACAATGAAGTGACTCATGTTCTGCAGTTTCTCAGTTTCCCTGTTTTCTGCTTTGGCAAAGGGAAAGGGGGAAGTTTTAGTTCAGTTATACTCACATTCTACTTTTATGACAACTGTAAAATATATCTCTGGAGAAATGCCAGGTCTGTCTCAGCAAGAAAGCTGACCAGATGACCAGGACCAAACATCCAGCCCATACCACCAACAGGTTTCAGGAACTTCCCAAAGCACCTAGATGTCTTTGTGGGGTCCCTGTCAAGTTTCTCTGTCCACCAAGTCCTGCTTTCTGCCTGCACCCTGCTCTTGGAGGAAGTCCAGGAGACCTTGAGACAGGATCCTGTATCTTGCTAGCAGGACCTGAGAAGAGCTGTGCTCTGATCTCACAGGCAAAATAACTCACATGACAGAAAATATATGACCTGTCTCTCAGTCAACTTCTGTCTCAGGAGAGTTTAGTGACACCACTCTGATGCATCAACAGTCCAGCTTCAGAAACCAGGTGGGTGCCTATACCAAGTGATCAGTTAGAGCTGAGGATCTTAAACAGATACTAGAGCACTCAGGACTGCCCAGAGCCTGACAAGAATTTCCATCCTACCCTTTACATAGGTCCCCCCTGCCTGGCTCCTTTCAATACCCCTTACCCACACAATATGCAAGGAAACCAGGAAATTGGTTCAGCCACAAAGACTGGTACAATGCAGGGCTGCCCAGCAAACATTACACCATCAGCGACTTGAGTGCCACAAGTCCTGAACATCTGTTTATCCTTCTTGTAGGAAGTGCATGTGCTCTAGGCACCAGTGCGGCTCCGAACAGACTTGGGCCTCGGGAGCAGCCGCTGCCAGTTGAAGGAAAGCTGACTAACAATGATCACAGCTACCCTGTCTCTAGGAAGAGGAGCAACGTCAGTCTGTTCCCACTGTGAAACAGATCACAATTCTGCACTCACAGATACTAACTACCAAACATGAAGTTATTTGGCTTTGTATTATGTAGGCCTGGACAGAGCTTTTGCCTTTGCTCTGCATACAACCATACCTTATTTCATGGAAAGATTCTGATCCCACTCCTTAGTGGAGGCACTTTAGCCTAGCCTGTTAGGTGCTATTCTTGGCTACTTGCAACCTTCCTTCCCTTCTGTTCAGGGGTACATCATACTGGTAAGCATACAGCTATTCCACCAGCTGTCATCTTCAGCCCAAAAAATAAGTCTCAGCCTGGACTGCACAAGTCACAATGACCCATTACAAGATATTAGTAGCAAAACTCTCAGTGTAACAATAATCAGCCCTGTACATTTAAAATAACTAAACAGTAGGCATATTAGCCTATTCTTCTCAACATTTCAACATGCAACATGTTAACTGTCTACTGCTCTTATTACTGAGGGAGCCCACGCAGATTCTGCCCAGTCAGCCTACCTTGCCATGGATGTTAAAATTGCTGTTTCTTGGTGCGCTGACGTTCTGAAAACTCTTTGCATACTGAGGAGCAGCTGTCCAGGGTGAGTGTGGTGCAGGGGTAGAGATCATCATGAAGAAGGGTTCAAAGTTTGATTTGTACTCCAAGAAGTCCAAAGACATGTTGGCCTGCAGTCAAATTTGTTGGAGGGGGGAAAAAAAGGTGTAATGCCATAGGAAAACAAGTACTACTCAAAATACAAAAATACTTATAGCTTTTATATAGAGCTTGACAGCACTGGAATGGTTGTACTACTGCAGAAACTCACTGCTTGCACCTCTATATCTGAAATTGCAGTTTGTGATTACTTCATCTCAAGCATTCATGTTAAACAAACCATCTCATATTTCTGACTAGCATTCTACTTTGCATTATCTAGGTTGTGAAGGCTCATAAAAAGGTGGTAAAGAATGACTTCAACTTTTCGTCTAATTCAATCTACTCCAAGTATCTACAAAATCCACCTAAACTCTTCCTTTATTGAGTAAAATGAGATTTTATTATTATTTGATAACGTCTTGAATCTTTCTGATGCTCTCAGACACAATCTCCTGCCTGGCAAATCAGAGTTTGGCAGTTTCAGTAGTCATCTGAAATGGTAATTGCTCTAAGAAGCAGTTCACAGCTCCTCTGTTTATAACTTATGCTCGTTCTGTAACTAAGCCCCAGTTTCCAGTGGGTGCCACATTTCTGCTCGTGAAGCTGGAACTTCCTGCTTGTGCCTCTGTTGCACACTCATTTTCACTTGAGCCTACATACAGTGTGAGTGGCAGTCTGGAAGAGATAAGTTATGATTTAGCTTTTCCTTGGTCAGTCTTTGCAATTAAAGATTTAAGTTACTGCTTACAGATCAGTTATTAACTACTCAAATGTCACATTTTCCTTTCCTGATTAACATATTCCACCCCCATTCCTTCCCAAATTCCTTTTCTTCCTCTGGAAGGCAAAACACACTAGGAAATCCTCACATTACAAAGCTCTTCTTCCTTCCTCTCAACTTGTACAGCTAAGCAATTAGAGCTGGGCCTCAATCACATCATGTCAGCCTGGAAGGATGAGACCTACATGAAGGTCTTTAGACAGCAGGAAGCAGAGAGGTTTGCAGAACCAGCTAACTTGGACTTTGTTGGGAGATCCAACTGCAGCGCGTCGGGAGCACCGCAGACAGACCCAGGTGTGCGGATCCTCACTACTAGCCTTAGTTACACAGATGCTCTCCGTCAGGAGGGGGCAGATTGCCTGTTGTGTTGCACAATACAGGAACCCTCGCAGCAGCAGTTTGTCCCTGCTGATGATCTTCTGCCGCTGCGGATTTGACAGCACAGGCCTGGCCGACACTGCACATCAAATGGCTTAAGCTCAAGCACTAGCTTTGAAATGCTGAACACACACTTGGTGAACACGGAATGCAACACAGAGTTACCCTAATGCTGCTTCATCACTAGGCAGCCCACCATAAATAAGCATTTTATGTAGCAATAACCTATTAGTCAATGTTTACGAGCAGCAGAAAGATCAAGAAAAGACAAGTGCAATAGCAGTAAGAGGATAGCATCACCTCTGATTTATCAACTCCAATCATGCCCAGGCCGGTGTAAAAATCTAAATTTCATCAGAAAGCTGTTCAGTGTCCTCCAAGAAACACCAACTAGGTCAGCTCCCGGTAAGCAGCTGTCTGTTAGGAACCCACTGGCAGGGAAACTCATCAAAGTTCCAGTGCAAGACTGCAAACCAACTGCATAAAAAGACAGCACTAACAGCTAACGAACAAAACAGGCTGTAAAGTTGCTCTTGAGTGCCTTGACTTCCCACTGAAATCTCAGCCCAGTTCGTATCTGTGAGAGAACCTCCATGTATTTCAGCAAAACCTCCTTGTCTTGAAATAAATTATTTCAGATGAGCTGCCTAAAAGACCACTGCTCTTGAATGCTCATGCAGCCGGCACTGCAATGATGTTCACTTCCTCATGTGCCACTGAAGTCAACATTAACTTCCCAGCCCACAGCTTGTGCACACAAAACTACCCCCAGCACGAGGTGCACTGCAGCCCGGAGCAGCTCTGTACCACAGGCGTCCCAAGTTCCTTACCAGGACGTCTGTGAGGTAATCCACGCTGTAGTTCTCACCATGCCTGCGTGCTTTGCCGTTCACGGACAAAGTATAGTTGTAGTACTTGGAATTTTTCTCCTGTGAAAGAGAAGAGCCATATGCACATTTAAAGGAGTAATACCCATGTTGATTCCTTGGAATAGTCAAGGTGAACTGCCAGCAAGCATGTGGCAAACATAAATATTTGTCAAAACCAAGCTGCAGAATTCTCAAAACTAGTCTTCCTCAGCATCATGTGTTTTAGTATTATACTTTTTTTTCCAGTAATTTTTTACCCAGACCTCTTAATAGGAGTAGCCTTCATTAAAAAAGAAGTTTATATGCAACAGAGGCAAAAAAAGGAAAAATTTTGTAAAATGTTATCATCTTCACCTGTTATTTTATAATCAGCAAAATTAGAACACAAGTTGGACTGTTAAGCAGTCTAAAAAGTATTTCTAAGACAACTGCCACGTACCAAAGCATACCAAAAACTCCATCCGGGAGGTACGTGACCTACTCCCCCTGCATCCTCTGCGCCATACTGAAAGAAAAAGGAGGGAAAAAGTAGAGACCATTATTTGCAGTTTTAAGTATGATAACTAGAAGCTAGGAGTTGCATTTCACATTCATCTGCTTAACACTAGACAGAAACACAGTTAAGGCAATTTCATTTCAGAATAGAAAACCCCAAGTATACACGAGACAGAAGTACAGCACTTAAAAGAGAGCAGAATTAAATAGCTAGAAGGAAGGTGACTGGAAGCTTACCATTCACCAACAAAATACTGTTTCCTGTTTGCACCTGTAAGTATGCAGAAATTCTACAGTGCATATGGTATATCATCATGTAATTAAGGGTGATCAGAAGGCATATACATGACAAACCAGTCTTAGGACCTTGTGAATTGTTAGCACACAAGAAAGCCCTGCGTAAACCAACAGCTGTCTCCACCACCCTGCACAGAGAGGCAATTTGAACCACATCGTCCCTTGTCACCTTAGTGCCAAACACCCCACAGCAGCCGGCCTTGAAGGCAGCAACAGGACAAGCAGCTGCCACCTCAGGGCCAGTCTCAAACAGAGGGTGCCTCAGAACGACACAACAGCTCTCCCTGGGGCCACCCGCTCCCACCTACGTGGTGCCCCGAACGGCTAGGACGGGATTACGCTGAGGCAAGGGATGCTCCAAAGCAGCTTCTCTTCCTCCCATCTGCCTCTGTAACATCAGCAGACACAGAGCTGTGCCTAGCTATGAATATTCATATTCAACACCAGCATTTTCCACCAGAAAGCACAGAGGAAAAAATGAAAACTTTTTAACTCTGCTACCTCCGAATAAAAGTCCATTAGTCAGGAGGCATGCCTCCTCTCAGAGGTTTCATCAGTGCTGAATTTTAAAGACCTACTATAAAGTGCTATGAACTACAACTTAGCTTAACACAAACAAAAAACCAAGCAAGTGATTCAGCAAAAAAATGATGGGTAACATTTCTGGGAAATCTAATAATCTCTGTTCTCCCAATCTGCCTCAGAGAGGCTTTGTAACTGAATGTAGATTTTATTCCAAATATAAAAACCCTGAATATTTGAAAGAAGTGAAAAAGGCAAGTGAGCAGTAAAAACAGAAGCACAAAATACCTCATTCAAATACTTTCCAGCAAAGAATGTTTGATAGCCACACGCAGTTTTGAGCAGGGCAGGGAATGTATATGGCTCTTGGATCTTCTGCCACGATTTGCTGCTACAGTTTCCCTCCAGAGTATTATTGACAACATGATGGTTATGGGGATATTTTCCTGTTAAAATGCTAGCTCGACTGGGACAGCAAAGTGCACTGGGAACATACTGGAAAGACAGCATAAAAAAAAAAAAAGGTAAGATTTGTACTGTAAAACAAGTTTTCCTCAAAATTTGAGGCTTTTAAGTATTAAATAATAGGCTGGCCAGAGTTCAACAACTTTGCAGCTTCAAAGCATTTTAGCACACAGAATTGAATCTCAAGTATTTTCAACGGTGCAGAGCTGCAGGTGAAAGTGGCTTTAGGTGTCTACGTCATATGCTCCGACCCCCCACATTACAGATTAGATTCATTTCATACGCAGCAACAAGCGACCATTAAAATACTGCTGACCAGTTGATCAATTATTTTGACCAGGATAACTAATACATTAGAAAGAGAGGAGCGAAGGAGGTTTTCAGCGTGTATAAAGCTAGAACTTTTAAACAACTACTTCGAGTACTTCCTAGCTCATTACATAGCTATTTAGACTACTCAGTTTTACTCGGCTGGGTAAATAAGTTACCCCAGCAGCTTTTAGGAAGTGAAATTGTCTCTCTCAGACTTTGAGCATAACCACAAGCTCTATTTATGTCAAGCCCTGACACGGGTGTTAAGAAACAAGGCAAAACACCTCGCGAACCGACTGCCCGCCTCGGGATGTCGATGACGGGCGCCCTAAGCGGCGCAGAGGCCGGCAGCGTCGGGAGGCCCGCACGAAACTCACCGCGTTCACGAAGGTGACTCCCATGTGCGCGATGAGGGCGGCCGTCTTCTTCAGCGGGGTCTGCAAGAGAGGGGCCCGGGGGCGTTTGCCGGGACGCCCAGACGCGGAGCTGGTGCCGCCG
>NW_010586822.1:271321-281391 GCF_000705375.1 Tinamus guttatus | reverse complement strand
CACGAAGTGCCCGGCTGCCCCCCGTCCCCCGCTGCCGCCCAGAGGGTCCCTGCCCGGGAGATTTCTTGGTCCTCTTATGGTGTTAATGGACCGAGCACCCCCTCAGGAAACTTTTTTTTTTTCCACACATTTAGATGTTTATGATGTGCTAACTCCCTGCCTCGTTAAGCTAGAAGGGATGCTGCACATACCATGTGATTGAAGGCAGGTAGTTTTTCAGGTCCTCTCGGTCCTGGCAGACCTCAACTTTACGGTTGTTAGGCTTAGTTTATCTGCACATAAACCCAAGTGTTCCAGGAAAGAAAAAAAAATGATATGTAAGAGAAAATAAAATTGCAATGTTTGACTAATCAAAATGAAACTATTGAATAATTCTAATGGATAATGAGCAGATGTGACAGTGAATGTTCATAAAAGGCTATGACTTATAACTCCAGCCTGGCCTGGTTAAGAGGACTGTTCAAAAGCCTCTTGTCTCCTGATAAATCCTCTCGTGTTAAATCATTCTTGCTGTTCATTAGGGGAAAAAAAAAGCAGGAAATGAATGAACTTGCCTGTATTTTTTCTGACCTGTACAAATAGCTCTCTGCTTCCGTGTTTGACTTCTGAAGGAGATGATGTTACAAGATGCGGCCCATGTTCTTTGTGTCCAGCGGGAACCTGTGACTCAACAAGAGATTTGCTTGCTCTGGAGTATTTTGTTGACGTAGATTCAAAACTAATGAATTTTGCTGCAAGGATAATCAGTTGCTGTTGCAGGAGCAACTAACTGGGCTGGATTGGAAAGAATAAAATCCATCTTGCTCCTTTTGTGAGGAGTATACAAGTCAATAGGAATGCAGTCTACTCTTTTTGCTATTAAAATTAGTGGATGTGGTTCTGAAATCCCCTTGCCAGATACCAATTATTGGTGGGCACTGAGCGAGAGGTGGTGCTGAAACTGATGGAAGGTGCAAAATGCAGGATTGTCCTGACGGTGACTGCCCTCCCTGCAATCATTTCTGATTCTCCACTATCCTGTAAATCGCAAACTTAGTTGCCACTTTCTTGGAAAGGGTTTCCCACTTACAGCTCATCCTGGAATTGTGTTTCTAACCTGGCAGGCAGCTTAAACGTGTTTCTGTGTCCCTAGCACTTGTTCGCACCTCACACAGGTTTTCTGTGGGCCCACTTCCAGACAACACTGTATTTAGGTTACATCTGCAGCAGTGTAGCTACTGGATACATGACGCCTTCATCTGCCATAATGTTTCTAGTTTATAGCAGTAGAGTTCTTAATATTCAGACACTGTGGTATAAGTAAAAGTACTTAAGTTTAAAACAAAATTAAAAGGCTTAAGCTCAAATCCTGCAAATAGTTTTAATAGGGAACTCTTGTTCGATAAACTACAGACTTGTGGAAAGTTTATGTAAATGTCTGTGGGGCAAGTCCTGTTCTGCATCAGCTGCAGTGAGCTATTTACTTGCGTTTTGGCCCGGTCTGAAATAAATTTCTCTGCTTATTGGCAGATGTGGATGAACTGAAAACTATAAAACAAGAGCTGAATTACAGAATTTTCGTTCAGTCAGCAAAGCTACTTCGCCTTCTGAAGCAGAAAGACAGACTTATGCATAAAGTGCAGAAGAACTGTGATATTGTCACCGCCTGTTTACAGGCCGTTTCCCAGAAACGACGTAAGTGCCCTTCTGAGTACGTGTGTATTAGTGTAAGTAGTTTATTTCATTAATGTGGGCAGTAGTTCAGTTAAGCCCTCATGTTTGATTATATGTGATTTCTAAATTATTTTTTAAAGCCAAGAGATCAGGTTATGCTACTATTTGCCTATGGTTGGCTTCCTGGGATGGCTGTGGTGTGTGCCTGGGAGCAGATTGAGTGCAGTTTGAGCTAACTACATGTGCTGGTTGTGTTGGTGTGATGTATTGGTGAGGCACTCTTACTGCAGATAGGCTGCCAGCCCTTATACACAGAAATTCTTGATTTTATTTATTTATTTATTGGTGTGTATATTGTGTTTAACTTTAGTATGACATTAAGAGAGGTGGCAAAATTGGAAATTCTTTTACGTGGAAGTTCTATAGACAGTGTATAGAGTTGTCTTGCTTGAGCATTATTAACAGTCTGTAACCCCTCTCTGTTGAGTTGGCTCAAAGTGAGGCAGAGTGGTGACGCAAACCCCCTTTCCTCAGGTGGTGGTTTTGGGGGGTTTAAAAACGAACGCATGGGAAAGAAGAGAAATGTTGCTCTTCAGTTGTGTAGTCTTTTCTTTCAACACAATGGGACCTTTTTATTTAACTTGGCAGTCATCATCTAAAGATACTGTAGTGCTTTTGTTACTTCCGTTACAGTTAAAATGAATATCTTGTTTTTGTAAAAATTTGTAAAAGATGCCTTTAGAAAGGATATATGAAAATAATCTAACATTCCCTATCTTATTTTTTTTTCATTAACATGCAGCGTGACAGGTACAGAAATGTTCAGGTACAGTAAATAAAGCATGGCCTCATCACAAAAATGCCTGTAGTAGCTTTGAGGTGCATGTACAAATTTTATTAAAAAAAAAAACACAAAAACCTTACTGTAGTGGCATATGCTAATGTAGTTTAGTTAAGAGTTTGTCTGTTACAGTGAAGCTTAATTGTCAGGTATTTACAAGTACTTTTTCATTCCACTTAAAACTGAGCATGAATGTTCTTGTCTGACATAACACTACTTAATGTTTTTCTCACTCTTTTTCCTACTAAACATCAGCTTGATAATTGGCTTCTCGGTACTGTGAGCACTTAAGCATACCCTGTAGTCTCATTTTAAATGACAGTATGTGAATTTTGAGTGTGCTTAAGTATTTGGAGGATTTGGCTGTAAATTCTGAAGGCCTGAACACGCTGACCGCTTTTGCAAGGTAAAGTCCTATCGGTGCCAAGGGGTATGGTGTTTCATCCTAAATATAAATGTGTTGTGGTTTTGCAGATATTGGATCCTTTGTTTATTCTTAGATGAATGAAAAGAAGCATTATGTTCTAAATGCTAGTAATAACTGAGATGGCAGCAGAAATGTTAATGTAATGCAGTTTATTGCTTAATATCCATTCATGTGTGTGTAGGCTTTCTGAAGCTTCTGTGTAGGTTTGTATATTAAATCTCTTCTGGTTAAATATGAAAAAAGTATTATTATATTTATTGAATACCCCTGAGGGATATATAATGAGCCAAACTGGAGAGGTTATCCAATTAAAAGAAAAATCTCTTTTTTTTTTTTTTTCTTTTTTCTTTTCTTAATGTTTAGAAAAAGATGACTTCTGCCTTAAGAAGTGTAGCTGCCAAACATGTAGTGAGGCCTTAAAATCTCATCAGAACTATTGTACTGGCACTGGAAACATCCATTGTCTCCACTTCTAACTTCAAACAAACAAACAAAAAAACTCCAGGAGTTAATGTGATGGATCATTAAGAAATTCACTTTAAAACATACCTGACATGTAACTGAGCTTTGCTGCCCATGAAAGCCCTTGTAAGCTGGATTTTCTATAGACTACCCTCTCCTTCTAAAAATATTCAGTGTATAAATCTGCAGCAGTTTATTGTTGAAAGTTTTTTTCTGAATGTTATATTTGCAATACTGTGCTACACGCTATGAAGATTTATAACGTGCTGTTGTTTACAGCATTAGCATTATGATAACCTGTAGTACTAAATTCTTTATCAGGTTTCTAAGGAAAAGTTGTTACATATTTTCCTTTTCAAAATAAATTTTTAGAGGTTAACTAAAACTCTTTGGAGTGGTGTTATCATTAAATAACTTTTAAGTGTCAAAATCTATAATACAGTCATTCTGGAGCAGGCTTATATAGAGTTCAGTGGTATGTTTATAGAAAATAAGAAGAAAAATTACCAGTGTGGCAGTAGTGAAGTCTCAATGTAGGAATAGAATTTACGTCTTAAATTATCATTAAGATCCCATTCAGACACTTGAATACTAGCTGTACACACCAATTGCAAACAATACTGTTTCAAAGCAAGTGTAAAACCCATCTGGTGCTGAATCTAGCGTTGTTTTGTCAGAACGGTTGAGTTCAATATATTGAAGTTCTGCAAACCCCACAGAAAGCTGTCCAGGGGTCAGCTTTCCAGCTCTGCTGGCACTCGGTCTCTGCTCGGCCTGCGGAAGATGCCTGGCACAGGACCCAGCGTGGCACACGCAGGCCTCCAGCTGCTGAGCAGGTAGAACAGCTGGGGAAGAGAAAAGAGTCGCCGGCTACCGGCTGGTGCTGAGCTCTGTCAGCACCTCCTGGGTTCTTCCTGATGTTGTCAGTCCGGCACCGGTAGCTGACATGTAACACTTGCTTGTAAGCAAAACACTGTGCAAAATAAAACTCGCTGAACATGTTGATCAGAAGCGTGAGTGACTGCAGCTCTGTTGGATGCTGGATAAGTTCCTCTGCTAGATACATGAGCATCTAAGAGCAGTACAGTGCACTAGTTTGGATTTGTAAGATGACTGACCAGTTTCATGTAAAAAAAAAAACCCCTTATTATACTACAAATTTTAAACTTGGGTAAAGTAAATTGGTAGGAGAGAAATCACACTGATGGCCTGGTACCAAATATAGCTTAAAGGTGCATGCATCTTCCTCTTGTAATTTTGATTTATTTGGAAGAGCAAGAATTTAGTTTTTCTGGAGCACTATTTCAAATATGTTAACCTATTTCAAATCCATCCTAGCAAGCAGAGAGCTTAAAACTGATTATGCTGGTATCACAGGCAGAATTCAGTAGAAAATCAGCAAAGTTGTATTTATCAAAAATGATTTTGTCCATTACTTTTGCCACTATTGTCCAAATAATATGCAGAATTAATCTCATACTTTTCTCCTTGTTTTTGTATAGGGACACCTTGCTTGTATTATTAAGTTTGAGTAATAAAATTGCAAACCAGAATTTCTTTGAATTGCAAATTTGATCTTATTTTAATAAAAAGTGTGTATTATCGGTAGGTAAATCATTCAGCAACATGGTTATGGCTCAGTCAGCTGGTGGCAAGCAGGGATGCTTAAATCTGGTTCATTATAGAATAGATTGAAATTGTATCCAGAACATTCAGTAATAGTCTGTCATATTTTTATGAAAAAATATTTTAGCACAGGAATTATTTTCTTGTGACAATAAATATTTTTCTGTTCGTGTGTGTTTGTTTTTTCCCTCCCTTTTTCTCCTCCTGGTCTGATTTACTGTAGAGCCAGCAGAGGGAGACAGAATATTTTATTTCCTGTGGAGTTCAAGGTTTGTCTCTTCAGCTTTCAGAGGTTGATGGCTTTCATATCCTTCCTTTAATATGAAGTTAAAGTGCTTTACAAATGCGGTTAGACAATAACTAGATGAAATGATTGAAAGTCATACATAAACCGGTAAATAAATGTTCACACAAAGTGTTTGCCTGCTTGTATGGAGCAGATGAACACATGCTGACAATGGCTTATTTGTACTTGAGATCAGTAACTCCCCCCGACTGCGGTGGTGGTGGCATATTCAGAAGCTCCTGCCCGCGGGGCTGAGTAATTTGGTGCCTAACTGTGGAAATACCAGCGCTTGTCCGTGTGGTTAGTAGCAGTGTTGGTGGTTGCCGAGCGCATCACTTGGATATTCCATTCTATCCCTTCTATCTATCCAGCCTCCTGGGTAGAAAGGCAGCGGTGGCTGGAGCCCGTGTTGCGAGGAGGCCCCTGCCACATGCTAGGGAGTGCAGCGCCCTGGGGAGGAGGCCCCTGTGGGCTCCCTGCCCCATCCTGCCCTTCTGAGGGCTCCTCACGGCTCCAGCCCGAGCTCTGCTGGTGGGCACGAGGGAGAGCCCTGCACAGGGCCGCCTTGGTGCACGCGGTGCCTCAGCACATCCTGCTTGGTCTTTGTCATGTTTTCCTTGCTCCCTTTTCCAAGTCTCGTAGGCTGCATGTGCTAGTTACCTGCTTGCCGGTTTTCTCCATCCCTCTGTCTCCCTCAGTAGTTACGAGACCGTGACAGACACTCATGTGAATTTTCACAGAATCCCAGAATGGTCGAGGTGGGAAGGGACCTCTGGAGATCATTTAGTCAACTCCTTGATCCAGCAGGGACACCTGGAGCACGTGGCACAGGGTGGCATCCAGGCGGGTTTGGAAGATCTCCAGAGAAGGAGGCTCCAGAGAAGGAGACTCCATTTTAGTTCACAGGATGCAAGTTCCTTAAATATAGAGGAAACTGTAAATATTACAGTGAAAGGTTGTGTGCAGCTTTACAAAACAGCTTTAATACAGCAGTGCCCATAATCCAACTTTTAAGATGTTCGAAAGCTGTTGAGTTGACTGTTGCTGTGATTCAGATGTGTGTCTTAACCAGGGGCAAACACTTGTGTACATGCCTAGAAAGGCATCCATGTGAAGTTATGCACATTATTCCGTCTTGCATCCCAGTTTCTCTTGCAGGCATATGCACATATCTTACCACAGGACCTCTCTGCTGCAGCGTGGTTTAATTTTATTTCTTATTAAAAAAAAAAACCCAAAAGCAAAAATACTCCCTGAATCTTTGTGTGATGAATTAGTGGCTACATTTTTAACTTGTTTTAATATGTTCCTTACTCAAAAGTTTGACTTACGTATTAGAGGAAAGTACTTTCTTTATTAAGAATACAAAACACTAGGGTCTGTGCATTTTTCGTAGCTGTGTTTGTGGTTAAAAGAGGAACTATTGTAAACTTGTGGTGTTCATCTCGTGCTCTTTGGTTTTCCAAGTGGAAGTGAAACAGATCATTCATTTGGAAAAATGTGGCTCTTTTTGCAGATGTTAGAGTAATAATATGTTTTAAATTGCACTCAGTAGCATAGATATTTGAAGCCAGATTGATCTGCTTCAACATCTTGCTATAGCACAGACCGTTTAACTGATCTGTCAAAAATGTGCTCCTCCTGGTGCAGGTAAAATAGGTGCTTTGCTTCTTGTGAGGGCTGATTTCTTATGAGTCATGCTCGGATGAGTCAAAGGACTGTATGTTTCGTCTCTGTAGTTCTCTCTATTAACTCGTTTATATATGTGTGCTTGGTTGTATTGCAGGTCTTTACCTTTCATGTGTGGTAAGAATTTCATAATTTAAATGGATACTGTAGATTTTTGAAATGAATACCAAAATAAACAATGTCTGTCATTGGTTTTGTTTATTTTTTAATTAATGGTTCTTAATATTTTGTTCTTGTATGCCTTTCTGCAGGAAAGGGGAAATGGGAAGAAATAAAATCAGGAGCTTGAAAATGTGGTAATCATCTTTTGTCGCTTGGTAAACTGTTACCAAAGCAAGTGAGGCACAAAGCAGTCTCTTCTCCTTCCCCAGGGGAGCTTTCCTTACAGCCAGTTGCCTCCTTGCAGCCAGGAGGATGTAACTAAGAAGCATGTTGCCGCTGATTTTTGTTGCTCGCAGTTGTCAACAAACTGGTAGTTACGCCACACAGTGAAGTCTCTCCACGTTACTTGAGATTTGGGATGTGGAGGTGGCCAGAGCACCGCTAATCAAGGGGGGTTGTAATCCATTCCATGCCTTGTGCTCGTTTGCATGGAGTGAAGTAATGGGGCAGCCAGAAAAGGGGGAGCACGGAACCCGTGTTCAGTAGAAATGGAATGAGGACTGATGCGTGCGCTTGGCACAGTGGGGCATGGCTGTGCTTTTGGTCTGTAAGATCCGTTGGCCAGCAGGCTGCAGTTCGTCTGGGTCGAATGATAAAGTTTACAAGCCCTTGGGTTTAGGCTGTACATGGGGAAAAATGACTCTAAGTAAAGGTAGGTCTTTAATCAACTAGCTCAGTGTTATCCACCGTTGTTAATAAATTTTGTGATGCTTTAAAATACCATCAGAGAGCCTTTAGAAAGAGCCAGCTACAATTGTGTGTACGCTCTTATACAGTTAAATGCCGTTTGATTATATCTCATTCAGCTTCAGCCAGCCAAGATTGCAGCAACCCTGGAAACGTTGCGAGGCATGGGCCTGAGAAGGATTGCTTGTGTATCCCTTTAGCCCTCGCCTGGAGGAGGAGGGCTGCAAACAGCATGGCTCCTCTCGGTGCCCTGGCTCGCGGCGAAACGGTGCAATAAGGAGTTGTGTGGTAGATTTTGTATTTGCTAACGTAAATTGGATCAGGTGTTCTGGATTTGTGTTAGTGAGCGTGGAGAGAGGGAGGAGAAGCGTGAGTGTCATCAAGCACAATACCAAAGAGTGGAGCATGGAGCAACAAGGTGTTGATGCTTTGTGAGGGCAGCAAGTTTTGTTCTTCAGTGAGGGTTTCATGCAGCTATGGAGGTCACCCACAAGGAAGGAGTCAACTCTGTGATAAGGACCTTGGCTGGCTGATTAAAGGCGTCATCTTCTCTTGCTGGTATTTGCCACTGTAGAAACAAAGCCATGATATGAACTTAAAATTGGCAAACTGTGCAGTCATTTTCATTACGAATTTAGCAAATTGCGAGATCGAACAATGACAAGCTTGGTATCCTTCAGAGCTCACTTGGAGTCTAATATCAGTTTCTTGATTCCTAAAATGAAGTAGAAGTTATTTGTTCTTCTAATGTTAAAAGTAAAGGATGTGGGCTTTTTTTCCTGAAAAAAAATGAGAGGACAGATTTGCTGTCTGATTTAACTGTGTCTATATTTGTTCTTCTAATGTTAAAAGTAAAAGATGTGGGTTTTTTTTTTCCTGAAAAAAAAGAAGAGAGGACAGATTTGCTGTCTAATTTAACTGTGTCTTTTTAAAAAGTTCTTGTGGTCTATGCACTTTCAGAGAATTAAATTCAAAAGGTGTCAAAAACTAGTGCTTAAGGCAATATGAAACCTGCAGCCCTCACTCTGAGGGAAATGTTACTTTAAGAGTACAATAGCCACAATCTTTCCTTGCAATGTGAAGTAAAACGTCCACTTGCAAAAATCCATTGTTTATGAACCAAAATTCTGAAAACTTATATCTTGAGCTAAACTGTTTTGTTCATTTTTTGACACTTTTAACCCTTTTCCTGTTAAATAATGAGCTCTTTTGAAATATGAACTTAAAATGTTTATCCTGAAAAGAGTGAAAATTGAGTTATGTTTTTAGCTTTGAGAAATATGTTTTCATCAAAGCTTATGTTGTGCAGTAGGCACAGTGCTCTTTAGAAGCTGGTGTTTTATAAGAGCGCTTTCCATTAAAATGTTTCCAGCTAACTTTTCCAGTGATCTTCGTGGGAATGCATGGGCAGACACCTCTGCAGGTCGTTCCCTGGCTGCTCTACACTAGGGATTGCCTGGCTGGTCTAGGGAGCTGCGCAGCCAAACTTGTTCTTAAGTTACAGGTTTTTCTTCTTCCTCTTTGGGGGCTTATGATGAAATCCCCCAAGGTGAAATCCCCCTTCACTGCCTAAGGTGATGGAAGCGTCAGCTATGGCTTATATAAAGTCTTCAGTTTTCCCATTCCAAGTAGTTCTGCGATAGTTGTATTATACAGAAATTAATTGGATATTAACACCTGAATGTGCATATGATGCAAAATAAGCTTTTCTTAAAGAAGTATTTCATTCAGGACTCCCTAGTACAGGAGGGACATGGAGCCACCGCAGAGCTACAAAGATGGTGAGGAGGCTGGAACATCTGCCCTGTGAGGAGAGAGTGGGAGAGTTGGGCCTGTCCAGCCTAAGGAAGAGAAGACTAAGAGGCCTTGACCTTAAGGGAGGGTGCCAAGAGGCTGGGGCCAGACTCTTTTTGGTAGTGACCAGTGATGGAACAAGGGGCAATAGCCACAGACTGAAGCACGGGAAGTTCTGCCTGCATGTGAGGAGAAGCTGCGTGACTGCGGTGGTGATGGAGCTCTGGAACAGGCTGCTCAGTGAGGCTGTGGAACCTCCTTCCCTGGAGCTCCTTGGAAGGCACCTGGACACGCTTCGGGGCAACGCGCCCTAGGGCACCCTGCTTGGGCAGGGGGTTGGACTAGATGCTTTCCAGAGCTCCCTGCCTACCTTAATCATTCTGTGATTGCTTACCACGGACCTGAACAGTAAATTCAGTAAATCCTTCTGCAAGCAATAATCT
>NW_010586822.1:239949-261459 GCF_000705375.1 Tinamus guttatus | reverse complement strand
TCACCCCCCTTTGTCTCTGCTCCCCTAAGGAGAAGGGCATCGGCTGGCGCTTTCCCCACTTATCTATTTATTTATTTATTTACTTATTATTTCATTCATTCATTCCAGGTCCTCCTTAGGGCTGAAATCTCTTAGGAGGCGGGTGGTCAGTCAGCTGGTGTCTTAGCTGGAGGGAGAGTGGGCTGGATCGCGGTTGCTCACCATCAAAGCGTCGGGTCATTCCATTTGTACCAAGCGTTGGAAATCTAAATTTAATTTATAATGTCTGAGCTGTCACTTGTGGCTGGGATGATGTTGGTCTTCTGCCTAATCCTCACGTATAAAGCATGTAAGCCGGTGCTCTGTGCACGCATATCAAAACCGAGAGCAATGCACAGAAATCCGTAAGCTGCAGTTTCCCTTTGTAGTTGCTGCGTGTGTGTCGGGCACTGGTATACGAGTCAGCCTTAGGAATCGCCCAGCGCTGACTGCTGCTCTGCTGCAGATGAGTTCTGGATAGTCTCTGACATCGACAGAGAGCTTATTTTTAATAAGGTCTCAAGTACCTTCTGCTATAGGTTCTGTGGGTTGTGGCTATTGAAGGGGCTTCCTGACTCATAATCCTCCCTGGTCCCTGCTCCCTTCAGTTTTCTAATACTCCAGATAATATCATTATCTGGGCATTGACATTCGCATACTCCCAGGAAGACTGGAAGAGGTGATGGCAGGTGTAACCTTGAATGTCATAGTCCTGTGGCTGGGAAGTCCCCTTGCTTTGGGATTTCCATGTTCCTAACCTGACAAGTAAATGCAGTAGCATCATTCAGGATACATGTTTTTATGTAGTGATGGAGATGAGGCTTTAATGAGGCTTTTTGAAATAACTTAACTAAGTTCCCTTCAAATTTCCTTGGTGGTCTGTATCCACTGCCTGTTCATATTGAGAAGTTTCTGGAGATGCAGATTTTGGATGTGCTTTGATATTCGCCAGTGAGCTGTGGCTGTTCACAGAAGGATAGTTCACGTAGGATTACTCAGGATGTTACTTTTATCCTTATTTTAGCGATGAATACATATTTTTAGAGATAAATTACAGGTGGTAAGATTATGAATCTTTCTGAAACGAGAAGCAACAATAAGGTGTTGCCGTTTTTGTCTTTTCCAAATTCTGACTCCTACCGTAGCAGGAAGCCCCCTTAGGCATTTTTCTTTGTTTCTTTTCCATACAATATTCATTGACTTTCCATGGGAGAGGTTTAACGGGCGCTTCTAAGAACAGCCAGGAAGCTACAGTGATGTGTTCTGCACGTTTGGAGCTGCGCTGCTGTAGCTCATGTGCATGTGCCAGAACAGGTCACCTTCCTACGCTCTTTCTGGTTTAGTACTTCGGAGAAGTTCTCAGGCTTTGGCTGCATCCCTCTGCGCAAGCGGAGCTGTGCAGTGCGGGTTTGGTTCCTCGCCCAGATACTTGGCTGGCCCCAAGGTTTTTCTCTGCCCTTGGGGCTCTTTTTGTCCTGTGCTACATTTTGACCATGCAACGGAAGACTGCTCGTGCTTGGGAATCCCACGTGGATGCTCTTCCCTCTTTTAGCCTTTTATTGTTAGCGGTTTAGTGTATGTTATGTGGGAAGGCCAATGGGCCAGTTTTTACTTCAAATAGCTTTTCTGCAATTATTTTGGTGACCTCGTTGCAAGGGCATAGGAGAGGCTCTGCTTTGGCATTCAGGAATTCGACTGGTGACAGCCATCGACACCCACATGTATGTTTGTATCTGTAAAGCAAGTTAATCTGTGTGCTCCCAACAAATTCATACCTGTATGGGTTAATAATTTCTTTAGGCATGAAGCATGTATTGAAAGCATGTGACCTGGAGCTGGTATTTCATATGTCAAATGCCCCTATAGCCTGGATGGCTTGATGTAAACGTCCTGATTTTCCCTGGCAGCGCTCGCACTCCGTGGGAGAAGGAGCTATCGCTGCATGGGTGGTACGGTCCTGCCAAGCCCTCTGTGCACAGGAGCTGGAAACAAACGTTCCCACAAGGTCCCACAGGGTCACGAGTCTGTGCTTACGTAATGGAGAGAAAGGTGGCCCAGAGACAGAGAATGCAGAAAAAGGGGCAAATCCCGTGTAGATCTACGGCAGGGTGTGGGATAGTGAGTGGGAAGGAAGAGTTGGAGAGTCGGGGGAGTCCAGGTTAGTTGTGGGGAGAAGGCAGCTGAAGGAGGACTAAAGGGAGTCACTGGCAAGGTGTAGCACATGGTGGAAGTGTTAAGGGAGAGAAGCCTCTACTGTTTCTCTTGCAGCTTCATTTTATCTTTATACACAGTGTTTTTGTTGAACCATGTCCTAATGTTCTGTTTTTAAGAAATCTGAATACTTTAGAGCATTATATGAACAGGAATAAGGCACCGTCCCTGTACATTGGGAGCGAATTCCTCATTCACTACATGTTGCTCTTCTCTCTCGCCTGTCCCACAAGCTGACCAAAAACATCATATCGTGCAATTCTGGAGTTATTTCTGGACATATAACTGGGAGTGGGAACAAGTAAGGGGACATAAGCTCTGTGGCTTCTGTATAAGCTCCATGGCTTCTACAAGACATTATTGTTTCTCCCTATGTCACCGTAGAGAGATACCCAACCATGTAGCCTAGTGTTACCGTAGGATGTAGTTCTTATTTCTAGTATTTTTCCCAACTGTTTCATTCTCTGCTGTGATTTATAAGCTTTTATGGCCTGATATCCAAGAGTCTCCATCTTGCTGCCCTGTGTGAGGTTCCTGGTCATAATGTTTGTATAAATGACAGATAATTCCATTTTACTTTGAGGTATGCTCGTGCTTTGACCATGCTTGCTCTTTTATACACCTCTCCCTCCCTATTTGCAGCTTTCTTATGCACTTGATAAGACAAAGTGAGGAGATATTTCAGGGGTCTTTAACTCTTGGAAAACTGTGAAATGCTCAATATCTGGCTGTTGTGTTGGAAATGAGCACAGGATGGTTTTGGAAGGTTTTGGCTTCTTCACTGCTGGGCAGTGTTGGATAGGCTGCCTTAACAAAAGGAGATTTGGGCATGGTATCTTTGTGTAGGTATTTGGGTGGCCACTATTTCCCACTAGACTGCTTGGGAATGAGACTTACTTTTTCACATTTACAGCAAATGCGATAAGCTTGTGTCTTGATACATTACTGGCATTATTACATTGTTTCAAAATGTTATTAAGACCTTTATCTATTAGGAATCCGTGCTGAGTGCCTTGGAGCCCTGTGGTGGAATACTAGTAAACTGTTTCTTAGAGGAATAACTGTTAATTTTCACTGATGCAATTCTAAAATGCTCTAAATAATACTGTTTTTTTTTTGTTTGTTTTTTCTTTCATTTCCCCACATCCCATCCCCCAGACCTGAAGGATGAGGCTTTGTCCTCCTGTTAATTTGGCAGCGAGGTTTTAATTTACTTATCACCAACTCAGTATGCAAATGCTGACAGATGTTTAACACTGAGCACTAGCAAATGCCACTACAGTTTTGCTTTTTACCACACTCAGAGGCTTAGCCTCCCAAAGCACCGAGCATTCCTGGTGCGAGTTGATTTGCATGGATTGAATTTACTTAACACCTTGGAGGATTAAAGTTCTTTTTATATGGCTGTTAAAACGCACGCTCTAAAATGCTAGGCTTGCTGTTCTAGGAAGAGGAGGAGCTCTGCATAACAGTTTGAAAATGCAGCAATTCATCCCACTAAATTCCAGAGGAAAAACAGAGCCGGCCCCTCGGCCCTGGGCCAGGCCCCGGGGTTCAGCACCGGCGCCCTGGACAGCGGCGCCCGCAGCCCCCGGAGCTGGGACTGTGGGGCAGGCAACAAGGCCAAAGGGTTAATTAAAGCGCAGCGGGTCCTGCGGTGCGATCCGATCCTGTGTGGGCCAGACTTGAGAGCCTGGTATTTCATAAAATACTGCATTTTAGGGCACCTCTGCTAACGTGTGATATCAAATTAACATAATTTGATTTTATGGTGAAAATAAAATCTATGCTTAACGGTAAACACTGACCAAGTGTGGCTCGAAGGATTCTAATGCATTTAGTGTCCTGTGCAATAGAATATTTTTAACATGACCAATTTAGAAATGAGAATGAAGTGTTTTAACATCGCAGAGTTGAAACAAGTGGAAAGAAACTCCTTTTCTCTGTGTATATTTTTTCTCTGGTAGTTTTTTCTATGGTAGTTTTCTATGGTAGTTTGCAACCTTTTCTCTGTGTATATTTTTTCTCTGTGAGCATATGGTAGTTTGCAGTGTTCGGATATGGCCTTTAGAATTCAGTGAACCACATGTTTTTAAGTTAAAGGAATCACACTGAACTACTGTGTTGGAGTGAAGAGGGGATTATGGGACTTTAAAGACGTTGTTTATATACATTTTTACCATACGTCTTGAATTCCCTGTGAAGATAAGACTTGACAGAAACAGACTGAAATGTAGTTATTCAAACAAATATAGTTGAAATGTTGTTTCATTTGATTTTTTTTTCTTTTGAACTAGGCTAAAATCATGATCACTTATATTCTCCCTTTTCGTTTCTAGGCGTTGACACAAAATTGAAATTCACTCTTGAGCCATCTTTAGGTCAAAATGGTTTTCAGCAGGTAATTTATTTCATTTCTCTCTGAACTTGAAAATGGGATTCTTCTCAATAAAGACACTAGCTCTATTCAAGAGTACATTGCTCTCTTCATAATGTCTGTGTATTATTTCTGATTGCATAAAGAGATGTTCCAGTAGTATTTGGAAACTGCAGTAGGTTTTGTTTTCTAAGATAGCTCATAAATCTTTGTATTCTAGAATATTACTTTTTATTATATCCTTAATTTATTTTTTTTCCTGAAAAGAGATCAAGAAATTAAACACAGAAATGTGGTCAGAAAAATGAAATGTATGTCCATGTCTCAGGGGGTGTAGATTCGACCATGTTGTTACGTTGCACTAATGGCATCTTTTTACCTTTTTTGAATGTTTTTGCTTTTAGTGGCATGATGCCCTCAAGGCAGTGGCCAGGTTGCCAACAGGCATACCCAAAGAATGGCGGAGAAAGGTAGGTAGTTGTGTGCTTTGAGGTGCACATCACAAGAGAGAGAGATGAACACCACAAATATTATCAGTGTTTTTAACACATATTTTGGAGTTCTAACTTGTCCTAGGGGATCTTCATAGTTAATGTTCTTCAATCACCTTATAGGGCAGCTGATGGGCCCGAGGACACATGTAAAGGTGTAGTTTACACCAGTAAGGTTGTTTCTGCCCGGGGCTTAGGTGAACACAATCCCCCTTTCAGCTGAAGAGCAGCTGAAAGGAGAGCATCTCTCCAGTGGAGGCTGTCATGAAGGCAAAACTCATAAATGCTCATGCTGGCAAGAGGCTTTGTAGAAACATTTGATGTGAAAAGGCAGATTGCTTAGATAGGGGAATTCAGCAGTGCTGTTGAGTGGTAGAAAGTGCCATTAATGTGAAATTACAGTGATCTGGTGTTATAGGAAAGGGTCTAGCGGGAGACCATAAAATCTACTTCATCGCTTGCTCTAACAATACTAGATGTTCCCCAGTATTAAAAGAAGAAGAATTTGATTTTTGTAAAAATTATGAGAAACATGATCTCAGTTTTAAAATGCAGTTTTACTAAAAATATTCTCTCTATATATACTTATTAAATATATTTTGAACAGTATATTTTTATTGCTTTGGATGATTTTGGTGCTTTGGACCTTCCCAACCTATACTGTTCAGTCCATTTATAAATTGGAGGAAGGAAATGGGAGAAATATAGGGTTATCATTTTCCTCACAACATTTTTATTTTTAATCTGTGACTCCAGTGAATCATTATATCCACGCAGTAGCCCTTTTCCTCCTTTATAGTTCTCTTCCACACTCCAGTAAGTCTCTCATAGCTGCCCTTTGATTTTTGTTCTTCTAGTGTTTGAGTGGCAGATGTCTCTCTTCTCACTCGTCTTCCTCATCCTGCCCATTGCTCACACATGGTCACATAATAGAAACCAGGGAAGCAGTGTTAAGAAAAAAAATTGAGGCCTTTTCACACTGTTCCCTGGTTTCCCAGTCATTTTAAGAGTACCATCAGAATGAAGTATTTGATGTGTTGGCACCATGGGTGATTGTCTGCTTTGCTGGCAGCAGAAGGGGCAGGATGACATCTGCATTGCAGCTGTGGCTCATAACATTTATATTCTGGGGCTGGCAGAAATGAAGAATCCAGTCAAACAACATCACTAGGGTGACAGTGGTGCCAAAGGCTGTTTGGAGGCAGACCCCGGCAACATTCCCACGCACATTCCCTTTGCAAAAGCCTGGGAAGGGTTGCTTAAATGCAGGGAATGTGTGATTCTGTGAGCTGGCTATACGTTCCCTCAGCAAGCATCTATCTAAGTGGGAATAGTCTGTGGGAAGTGTCTGAATGACTTTTCTCACTTGGGAGGGTTAGTGGCTAATATAAAACTTCGACCGTTTGTGCTCATGATTTCTTTCAATTTTCTGAAGAGAAAAGCCCTTCCCCACTGTTCTGTCATTGTATGATCTGTTGTGTCTAGTGTTCAGGAACTTCTCAAATGCTTAATGAAGATCCAGTCTTTAACTTGAGCATACATGTATACATTTGTTTTGGTAATTATTGGGTAGTCAAAATGTTTGTTTTCAAAACTACCTGTAGTGCCAACAGTTTAGCAAGCCCTCTTATGAATAACTTACTGTGATCCAAGTAATTCTTTGGGGCTAACTCCAAATATTTTATACTGGACGCCCCCTCTTCTGTAATGTTGATCAGAAGAGACCTCTGGCAGAGAGCAGCGCTACTGGGTTTGTCTTGCGGAGTTTCCAGGAGAGATGGATCCACGGCGGAGTTTGAGCAAAGCCTGGAGCTGCGTTACCATTTCACAATAGTCCTCGTGGGTTAGGAGGGCAGGCCTGGCCAGGAGGTCCTTGCAGGAGGATGGACGTCCATCTGAGAAGGGCCAGTGTGGATCCAGCTTCCGGCAACGGGCTCTCATGTTTGCAAGACATTCCGGGATGGACACACTTCAGTGCTGACCATTTCCCTCCCCTAGGGAGCAAGATACAACTTTGATTATTCAGAAATTGTTTTGAATATAGTCCTCTCTACATAATTCAAGTCTAAGAGCATATCCTACATGGGTGAAGAGCTGCTGAAGTTCATCTCATTGTATGTATAAACTGCTCCTATTGAGAAATGACACATTTTGTGGGCTTGCTTCGTACCTTTCCAGGTGTGGCTGACCCTGGCTGATCAGTACCTGCACAGCATAGCCATTGACTGGGATAAAACCATGCGCTTCACCTTCAATGAAAGAAGTAATCCTGATGATGACTCCATGGGCATCCAGATAGTAAAGGTAGTCAAGTAATCTTTTAATGAAAAGTTTTTGTTTTTTTCGTTTTTTTGTTTTTTTAAGAAACAGAGTTTTGTTTTGTTTTTTTTCCTTTGCTTCTGCACTGGCAGAAATTATACTTTAATTTCCCTTGGTCCACCAAAATTATTTCTTCTGCATTTTTTTGATCCTTCTTCTGCCTTTGTCTGGTTGTCCTTTACTGAAAAAAAAGCTATTACTAGAACATTTTTGACGAATTTTCTGGCGACTAAGCAGGCAGGTTCCAAAGCATTCTTCCTCTTCTCTGTATTTTATAAATAAATATAGATATTTGCTCAGGTTAAAGGTATTATAATATAGGTATTGAGCATATTTTCTGTTATTTCACAATAGTGAAACATCTCTGCCTTTGTATCTTTCTGAGCTGAGCTGATTGCCATTTCTTACTTAAGCCAGTAGTCACTTTTGGACAAGAGCTTAAAAATTTTCTCTTGTTGTGGTGCTTTCAATCTCAGCCTGTTTCCCTAGGAGAGATTGCCCATGTTCTGCAGTCATCATACCTAGAGTGCACAGAGCAAAGCGCTTTGTGTCCCTGATTACAGTTGTCATCTGTGCTTGGTAATTTAAGACTATAGATACTACTCATGAGATAATCAAAACTATAGTGCATGTTTTGCCTTTCACTCACAAATCTTCTAAACTCTTTGAAATGTCTTATTTTTTTTTCTTTTTTTCCCCTCTGCTTTAAAGGACCTTCACCGAACTGGCTGCAGTTCCTACTGTGGCCAGGAGGCAGAGCAAGATCGAGTGGTGTTAAAGAGAGTTTTGCTGGCTTATGCCAGGTGGAATAAATCTGTTGGCTATTGTCAAGGCTTTAACATCCTAGCTGCCCTCATCCTGGAAGTGATGGAGGGCAATGAAGGGGATGCCCTGAAAGTGAGTAAATTTGTTGTTGTTGCATTATTGAGAATTTCTTTAGTTGGTGAATTTTAGAATAAACCAATGCATCAATTTGTAGACTGCCTAAAGGAGGAGGACTCAAAGGAATATGCAGGTTCGTATCTGTGAATTATTTGTTATCCTGTCCGAGCTGAAGTGGACAGTTTGAATGTTATCACTGTTAACATTTCTATCAGTAATGAGTGGAGCTTCAGAAGAACCCCCATAGCTCCCCTAGACTGCAGAGGTAGCCGAAACCTTCCACTTCCATTGACAGCTTCAGCGAGGAAGCTAAAACATCTACTGCCTTTTAAAATTAATTGCGAGGAGAACACAAAGTGTGATTTAAAATAAGAATGAATAGTTTTGAAGCTACTGTCTGGGCTACTTTATTCGTTTCAATTTTTGATTTCTTAGGCATTTTCTATTCAAATTAAAAGCTTCCTTCACAAAAAGTCCAGCTTAATACAGGACATGCCAAAGTCATGTTCAAATTTCCTTAAACAAACTCGCTCATACATGCGAGTTGGGGTCAAATTAATAAAAGATAATTGTGGCTTTTTAGAGAATGAGTTGCTTGTTTTGCCTTAGATAATGTTAAATATGCTAAATACTTAATTTCACTTAAAGGTCTTAAAATATAAAGCTTTTGGAAATAGAGTCTAGCTAGATGTCATTTAATATTTCATTCCATACAAGATATCTATAATAGGAAGAACATACTACAATATTCCTACTTTTTATCATAGAGGAAATTTTCTTTGAATGATTCTTGTTAAAAAATTTGTCAGTGTTTTCAACTCTAGATGTGTTACATTTTATCGTAACCGTGTACTCTCCAGAAGCTCCTAAGACATATTGTGGTGGTACTGGAAATCCAATTGGTAAAGGTTTATGAACACTAACCTAATTATGGATGCCCAAGCTGTGGGCATCCATATATGCTGGGATTGCCTTGCCTTGTGGAGACAACAGGATAGCACCAGCATGCCCAGTTCTGAAGAGGTAAATCCCTGAGGGCTGTTAGCACCCTGACATAATCCTAGGGATTAGGTTGGGCCCTAAATGCCAGAATGGAACACGGCAGGTTGGGTGAGTGACCAAGCAGGGAGGCCTGAGTCTTTGTTAGTGAGGGTCAGCCTGAGGATGCGCCCAGCTTACCAATGAGCACAAACCTAGTGAAGTTATGAGAAGTAGGAAAACCACAGCTTCCATGCATAGAAGTTATCTAAACACAAATAAAAGACATTGTTGTGGGAAAAAAAAATACGAAATCAATTAATAAAAAGAAAAGTGTAGAGAACGTCATGAAAAATGTATTCCGTGAAAGATGTGTATTGCAAACTGGTAAATAGATGGAACTATTCTTTTAAAAAATACAAGTCCTCCTCAGAACTCTTCAGATGCCAGTGAAGTAGATCAGAATTCAGTGTGGCAAAAAAGTTTTTTGTTCTTTGCTATTTTCTCATGTATTTGAGATTTCTGAAGCCTTTCTGAAATTTTAACAAATGCATATTGGAGACTAGCAGTGTGCAGGGTGACCACATGCAGCCACTATTTGTAGTGTAGACAAAGAGGTTGTAAAATGTAATTTTACAATATTTTATTGGGCTGGTCATATATATCATTTTCTGCATACTTTTGTTTCAATTATTTATTCTTAAAAGTTTCCTAGTATCCAGTTGATCAACTGTTAGCAATGTAGTTGGACTTTCTGTGTCACTTGAAACAGATTTCTTCTTTAATTGTCTCATGTTGCTTAATTTAGCATCTTACAAAGTGACAAGATGAAGGGCAGCATACATAGTACCACATCATATTTACCAAAATGTGTTAAGAATGCTCTTTATTTTGAAGAACGGTATCTTACATTTTCCAAAAAAAAAAAGATAATCTTTTCAATGACAAGTCTTCTAATTGGGACATTTTACAGCCAGACACGTGTAGTGGAACTCTGGAGCATTTCATAAACACCTATAGTGACAGAAGTTTGAAAAGTTGCCTTTGATTTGAGTAGTGATTACAATTTGGGCATTGTTCACTGTGAAGCTGATTTCAGTCATTAATTGTCTATAAAGTCTGAAGAGACTGAGCTCTCTTAACTTTTGTGCCTTGATTGCTTGTGGATACCTGGATTAGCTGTGGATAACTAAAATGATGTTGCAAGGCCCTGTATCCGTGTAAATGGAGGTGTCAGTCATGTGTCACCACTGGGTCAAAGCTATACTTCAGTAACATAAGATTTAAATGCCATATATAAATATTTGTGTGTATATATATATATATATATATGTATGTATATATATTTTGTTGTAGTTATTCTTAGAAAATAACAGGCACTTACAGTCCTACATTTCTGTTTAATTTTCTTACAGATCATGATTTACCTAATTGATAAGGTACTTCCTGATAGCTATTTTGTCAATAATCTCCGGGCTCTCTCTGTGGATATGGCTGTTTTCCGAGATCTTTTAAGAATGAAACTTCCTGAACTGTCCCAGCACTTAGATACCCTGCAAAAAGCTGCTAACAGAGAAAGTGGAGGTAGGTTTGACAGATAATGCTGTTAAATTCCTTCTTACTATTGTTTCATTTGAACACTGGTCCAAAAAAAATTATATAATAAACACTGTTCTTCTAAGTATTTACATGAACATGCAGCTTGGAATATATATTCTTAAATTGTGAAAGAAAAATGACCTGTTTCCATTATTGATGAGCATAGCAAATTGGCAGCTCTCTTATGAAAAATAAAGAGGGAGAACTTTGGTCTAAGATTTGACTGCAAACAGAATTGTGTTGGCAAGGATATAAAATGTGGGGCGACGACACCGTAACAAAGCTTAGTACAGGAGCTACCTTGGAAAGATGTGTGACAGCTAGTTGGTTGTTTTAGGAAGAGTTACAAGGTTAGAGTGAGTGTGGGCTGGTTATTATTTCTTCACCTGGATGCCTAGCAATACACAGATACAAAACAACACTTCCCTACTACCTGAGAGCTGACTTTGCACTGTGCATTTCAGGTATAGTATTCCTACTACCATATCACAGTAGTAAATAAAGAACATCCTGATTGTGCCCAAACTGTTTAAGGACAAAGTGCCTTAAGAAAGCATTTGCTGCTTGAAACTGTTTTTGCAGGTGGCAGCCTCTTTGGGTCGTGGTCTCCTATCTGTCAGCTGGCACTCAGATGCATAAATCACTCTGAGCATAACAAGAATGCAGTATTTTAGAATTTCAGGCTGAAGTAACATATCTTGTCTTAAGCTATTAGCCAACTGTGTCACATTGCAGGGAACTGAATGTGTTGCAGCAACTTTGCTAGGTTGGCAGAAGCTTAGCAAAGACAGTATATTAGGACTTTAATACAACAGATAAGACTTTAAAGGAGAGTCACCTCCTTGCAGCTAGGGACTTTTTTTTCCCCTCCATTAGGTTAGTTTCTGCAGAAATGTTTGCTTGTTTGTTTTAAATAAAGCTTTTAGCTCTCAAGGCTTTGGGGAAGAAAAAGCAATCTCTCCGGTACAAAACCTTGTGCCAGTGTTTTTCTAAGGCACTAGGCCTCTCCAATACCAGTGCTGCTGCTCAGGGCTGTCTGCAGCGCAGCTAGGTGAGAGCTGCCTGGGTTCGTCGCTTCCTCCACTGCTCGTGTTCCCAGCTCCTCTCTGGACAGCTGCAACCTGAAAAGGCATGAGCAGTAACAGAAGTACTAGAATGACTGGTAGATTCAGGCCTCCAGAGCTACATCAGTTTATGCTCCTTGGAAAATAACAGTAGAATCAGAACGACTTTAAGGATTTTTCTTTCATTTTTTTCCTTTCAGGAGGCTATGAACCCCCACTTACAAATGTCTTCACAATGCAGTGGTTCCTGACTCTCTTTGCCACTTGCCTGCCTAACCACACGGTCCTGAAGATCTGGGATTCTGTGTTCTTTGAAGGCTCTGAAATTATTCTGAGAGTAGCCCTGGCTATCTGGGCAAAGTTGGGAGAGTAAGTGATGATTTTTTATCTGATTTTCTTTTTAATATGAGCAAAGTATATAACATATATATTGTTCTGAATAACATGGTTTTAGTTCTAAACAAGATCTGGTCTTTCAAGAGAATACTTTTGCTTTGAAAAGTCTACATGAAGTGTCTCTGTGTCTTCTTCAAAAACGTGTGCTGGAGAACATCATCATGACTGCAGAAAGATCGGCTTGGTGATGAGTGAACCCTTCCTGCAGCAGATGTCTCCAGTTATTTGTGCTCTTTGTGTATAATGACTTCATGCTATGCGGAAATATTGTTTGGAATTTCAAGTACAGAGGAAACTGAGGGAGACTGTAAATACTCTATGGAAAGAAATACAGAGACTTGAGAGTGACAGGCTGGCTTAATTTAGGTGCCTGAAATTGGGAATATTATTTCCCTCATTTTTGCCTTCCAAGGAGAGGAACTTAAGGGTGTGAACCCAATGGCCCTACCCAAGAAAAGAGTTCTTATTAACAGGATGATTTAGTATTACATGGTTATTTTCTAGTAACTCCAGTTAACGAGTTTTCTCTGCTTCTAAGCACATTCTACCCAACTTTTTCTTACAATCTTTTATGGATTTAGACACCTGCCACATAGGACAAAACGCAGAGGATCATTACTCCTTCATAACCACCTCTGTTGTCATAGCAGATATTTACTGTCCAAAGACAATGGGCAGCCTTCCTGGAGAAATGAGGGTTTTGTCACTTCAGTGGGAAATGTGGGTTCTTACAGGCCAAGCACTTGCTAGTTCAGCTAGATCAGTTACTTCAGATGAAATGAGCAGCTATATCATTTATTTTTCCTTGTGACATCTACCAGTACTCACTTCCCTTCTTTTCCTGAGAGTGAACCCCTGGAGGTTGCACTCAGCTCTCTCCTTGAAGGTTTCTTTTCTTTTCTTTCTTTTTTTTCCTGTCAGAGTAAAATAGCAGCACAGGCCAGTAACATTTTGTGATTCATTTAGTGTGTTTCATTTTTAATCTGAAGAATGATAATTAGAGTAATAATTGCCTAAGACCTCTAACTGTTAATTTCATGAGTTAAACTTTCATGGATCATTCCCATTAGGATTAAGATACATGTAGTCCCATTGTACTTTGTACTCTACCTCTAGATAAAAGTTGCTAGTGCACTGACTCTCTGTGCACTTATAAGCAGCAATTACAAATGTTTCAACTCATAACATGATAAAAAGAAAGTCACTGCGTTGAAGAATTTACTGTTAACTCTAATCAAGGCAAAAATAAAGCATGTGGATTATAAAAATTGCAAGTGTCAAGGTGGGGAAATCATCTGCAAGAATAAGACCAAGTGAGCAAGTTAATCACACTTCACACGAAACTTGTGCTTGATGTGACTTCAGGACAGATATGGGGGCACTCAACAGAAATCAGCAGTGGTGTGATAACCAGAGATGCAGAAAAAGGTCATAAAAACCAAACAACTGAACTTCAGTAAGTTTATGATTAATGTTATCACATGAGATGAGGAAGTCAAAGAAGACTGGCCCCATGTTTTGGCTAGAAGGAGCTTGTGATTTGGTTTATTTCTCCTCAGCTAAATGCTGTCGTCGTAAAAGGGAGATTTAGAGAAGTGAAACAAGAGACAATGATCAGAGTGTCGCAATTGTCATACTTTTCATAAATATTTTTCTAGACATGCAGATGGGACGAGAAGTGCTTTCTTGAAATGTGAGAGGCTCTGTTATGCTTGTGTTCTGAGGGAAAGAGACGTAAGGAAAGACCGAGTTAAAAACAAGGGCATCGGGAAAGTAATATGTGAATTCATGAGATATGGAAGATATTAAGGAAGATAGCCAGTAAGTTTCTGTGATAATTGGCTACACAGCCATTCTTTTATTTTTACTGCCAAATCATTCTTTTAGCTAAGTTATGTTAAGATTTCAGTGGTAGCTCCGGTTCAGTATTGGTTTCCTATTGTCGATTCTTAAGGTAGATCAGGAGATCAAGTTGTGTCTTCTGATCCTTCAGGAAAAAGGCAATGTGCTCTCTTGGTCATTCCAGCAGCTGTACTTTAAAAGAAGGAGGCTATTCCAAGGAAACCCAACAGGCTGGTGTCACCTGGGAAATGAAACTTGGATCAACCGAAAGGGCCATGTTCCCTGGATGGAGATGGCCTCAAGTTAGTCCATGTTGAGCCTGGCCATGGCAGAGAAATCCCGTTCTGCTGCCTACAGTCGTTCAACTGAAAATCACGGTCATCTTTCCTTAGTTAGGCAAACTCAGGACACTTTCTCACAAATGCTGTGTGCCAAAGGCCATGAAAAAATCCGTGTCCACCTTTACACCTTTTTGGATTTTGTTGTTGTTCTACTTTTTTTTTCATCTTAGATACCGTGACAGAATGTCCTGTTGCCTTGACCACTGCTCTCTTAATCAACAAAAAAGCGATTTTAGAGCTCCTTTTTGAAACACTTGTTAGTGTGATGCCTCTTTTTAGGATGAACTCCCAAGGAGAAATGCAATTTACTTCTCTAGCCTGTATTTTTGTTTTTCTCAAGTCAGCTTGCTACACTTAGATTTTAGGCCAAAAGCTACTGGCAAAATGGGTCTCAAGCCTCATCTTACAGACATAGATGTTTCATTTTTTAAATGCTTGAGATAAAGCTTAGATGAATAATAGATCGTTCCATAAATTTTACTCAAAACAGTGATTTAGAACAGAGTGATTCTTGAACTATGATTTTTTTTTCCAACTGAAGATCCTTCCTAGTAGATCTTTCTAGTGCTATCAGAGATAGATTTCCTGCCAAGGAATGTATGCTCCTTTTCTTTAAGGATATTTTTTAGGAAAGAAAAAAATAACTTGTGTATAGTTCTAAGACACCCAAGCCACATTAAGAGAGTATGGATTACTTGGCAATAAATTGGGAAAAAAAAATAAAGTTATGTTTCTTTTTAAAGCTGTAAACTTCTAAACCACAGGATGAGGATGATAATATTTATTTTCCTCTTGAAGATGCTCTAAAGATAAATTAATATTTGCAAATGTTATTGGTATCTTTGAGTGGAAGTTGTTGTAAGTGCAAAGAACTGATTAATTTTAGCTAATCAGTAACCACTCTTCTTTGTTTCCTCGTCTCCAGCTATAAATTATATTTTCTTTGAAGGTCAGACAAGGGTTCTCAGCAAAACTGGTGGGAATAAGATTAATTCTTATTCGGAGAGGTCTGGAGAAGGGCCTTGAAAGTTCAAAGCTTTTCTAATTGGATCAGGCCAGTGCATCCTTTAATCAAGCTATTGCAGAGTAGCTTGTAACATATGTAGCTAAGCTGACCAATACGTAGGCGTATATGTGTGAAAGAATAGTATTATTTTTTGCATGGCTTTGTGAGATATTACAATATTAATTTGACAAGAGGCACTTAACTGCACCAAATCCTACGCGATGACACAAGTTTGTAAAGTTCAAATTCATTCCCAGTATTTCTGAGGGGATGGATTTCTGCTCTGGCCAGCATCACACTTAATTGGCTTAGAAGTAAAACTAAATTTTTCCCTTCATGGGAGAGGATGTTATTGACGGACCTAAGGTACATCCAACAGCTGCTCAAAAAGGCATCTTAGTCATTCTTCTCTTACTTTAGGTGACACTTTGTGTTTGATTTTATGTTTTCAGAAACTTAAAGAAAAGTAAAGAATTGGAGACAAATTGGAAGTAGTGTTCATAGGCATGCAGCATATGGCAGTTTTCTGCACTGCATGAGCACAATTACAGTTATATATATATATATAATATATATAGTGTATATGTATACTGTGTATTGTGTGTGTGTATATATACACACAATTTTATATATATGTGTATATACATATATATATGCACACACACACACACACACATTAACTTTCTCCACTGGAATGTTTCCCGGACAAACAACGTTTTCCTGTTTGGCCAACAGGCAGCTCAGCCAGTGCATTCAGCTTTCCCTGGTGTTAGCAGGAGGCAGCATTTATCAGTTTCCAAGCTGTAGAACTGAAAGGAGCCCAACGAAGAGCCTGTCCTTACATGCACGGATCCTTTGTCATGGGCAGTCAGGCCAGAAAATTGGACTCAGTCCATTCTTTCACTGCACCAGTATTTCCAATGAGAGGTGCATGATTTTGTTATTTGAAGGTGTGGGGAGGATTGCAGTGAGCTTAAACTGACCAATGGAAGTGTGTATTTTATGACTGCAGAAAATTCAGTTTGAGTTTGGAAGTGTGTAATAATATGTAAGAATAAAACAAAAGTCCAATGTATATTTTGATGTAGGCAGATCGAGTGTTGTGAAACTGCAGATGAGTTTTACAGCGCCATGGGCAAGCTGACCCAGGAGATGCTAGAAGACAGTCTGATTGACAGCAATGAGCTCATGCAGGTGAGTAAACATGATACAGATACTGCTTGTGTGATCACTGCATTCTTTGTGTACTGATCTGTAGAGAATTACACTTTTTATTTAGGTGCTTCAGAAACCTAAACTCTCCCAAGAATTAAAAATAAGGTAACTGGGTTAAAATAACATGCCGGGCAACAAATAAATGACCTGCAGTTAAAGCTAAAATCTTATACATTAAGCATAGAAAACTACTAGGCTCCGTCTGATAAAAATCGCTTGTCATTCTGACAGCTCAAAGTTTGTTTTGATATAATGGCCAACTGGTGTTCTTTACAAAACGACTAGTAAGAGATTCTACATCTTATTTTTGGCATGTTCTTTTGTTTTGTTTTGCCTTTTTTTTGCCAGTTATTCATTACAGGGTGTCCTTTTTGTTCTGCAATCACTCTGGGAGACTGGAGTTTATCAATTGAAAAGGGAAAAAAGCCTCTTCGTGAATTAAAAAATAAAAAAAGGGGCCATGAACAGTCGTCAGTGGACTATAAACAAAGGCGTTTGTAGATAATTGTATTCAGTGGATTCTTAAAGCTTACGTCATTGCACAAGAACAAAGATTAGATTGTTCTGGGAAAAGGGCCTTTCAGTGCTGCAGACACAATCTTATTGATTTGCACATGCATTTTCTTCTAGTATCCTTGAGAAGTTGTCTACTTAGGTGATTAGTGAAGGCTTCATGACACACTCCCAGGACTCTGTTTTCCATGAGTTAGAGTATGATGATTAATTGGGTGCGAGTATCAGAGCAAATAATTGACCTGAAATTTCTTACCTGGCTTAGTCTGGGAACATGAAATCGTATGCATCGTTTACAGCAGTTGGCCAATGACTCTTGTTACTGTACACAGTATATCCATTACTGGAATCTGTGTGTGTTGGCTGCCTGGGATTATACACATCCAGAGGCCTGTGAAGTACTGCCCTGAAGTAAAAGATCACCCCATGGTTTTTAAGTGGATGTTATGGTTCCTCCCAAGACAGTTTGGAGACTCGAGGAGTGTGAGGAGGGCAGCACGGGCTAATGCCTTCTGCTGTGTATCATTGCTCTGTGCTGGATTTCTTTCTTCCTTGTTGTGTGTAGTGGAAGGTATATCATAGGTAGCTCACAGACTGCAGGGCTGGAAGGATTCTTTCTTAACTGTTATGGTTATTATAATATGAATATGTTGAATTAGCAGCTTCAGGTGAGAAGCACTTTGTGCAAAGTACAGGCATATTTACGCTGTAGGTGTGAATTGTGTGATGCCTGCAGCAGTGCCAGGTAGGATGCTGTTGTCCCGGGGACGGAGGTGGCACGGGAGGTACCAGGGGTTTTGCCAAGCGTGGCTGTTCCCCGCGTGCCTGCCCAGCGGCAGAGGGCAGCCCTGACGAGGCCGCGGGGCAGATGCGGGGCAAAATGGAGAAGATGAACGAGTGCGTTAACGAAGGGCGCCAGGCTGCTCAAAAGCGTCATTTTATATACTACTTAAAAGCTTTTCCAGAGGAATCAGCCAGAGATTAAGGTTTAGGCTACTTTGCTTTCAAAACCTTCGTTGGTTTTCCAAAATCAGAGCAGTGTCTCGTAACTGTTTATTTTTTCCCAGGATGGCTCAGTTGTGTAAAAGGGCTAATAGCCTAGCTGGGCTTTCCCACCCGTACCAGGGAGGTCTGTTGGTGGCGGTCACCTCACCTCACTTCTCAAGACTTGCATGACAGCAACATTCGCACCTGGGCCACCTGTGTCCTCACTTAAGCCAGTGAACAATTATGGGCACTTCTAGCACCCCAGGAAACAAACTGCTCTAAAAGGCCTGTTTATTTAGGTAGGAGATAGAGGCAGGCATGGCTGATGCCTCGGGAGCAAGTGCTGGCAGCACAGACGATGCCAAAGCTGGATCAGAGGAAGCCTTGCCTGCGTTCCCTTTGCTGCCTTGCATGCTTGCTACAGGTGTGGCGTTTGAAGACTCTTCTCCTCCATATAGATGGTGCATGTACCTGGAATGGAGGGCTTAAAGCTTCTGCAAGGCTGGCCCTCAAGTGGCGAAAGGTCCTTTTAGTTGTGCTGTGGGGAGCACAGAAGGATTTGAGGAGCAAACAAGGCTGCCGCTTTTTCAGATTAAAGAATTTGGGTCAACAAGGCTAAGTGCTGACTCAAGATGTTAGGCCAGGTGTGCGAATTTGGGTCAACAAGGCTAAGTGCTGCACACTCAAGATGTTAGGCCAGGTGTGTAGTCAGGACTAGAAGCTAAACAAGCATGGTATTCAGGAAGGTCATTTTATTGGCATGTTAATAAACCCCTTTAGCTCTAACATGGAGAGAGAGGGCTGCATGCCAGGTGCCAGGCGGTGCTCTCGACACTGTGTGCTGGTTTACGAGCAGTGCACGCTGGCCTCCCTTCTCACAAAGGGAGCATTTCCATAAGCAGCTAAATTAATTCAGTTTGTATACCTAAAAACATTCCAGTGTGGAGGAGATAAGAAGAAAACAGGAAAAGGAGAGGAATCCCTGCGTGTTTACTGTGGTAGAGGTGACTGAGGATTAGTCCCTCTCTGTTATCGTAACATTTCCAGACTATCTCATGTAGACACTATTATTCTGATTTGAGTGTATTTAAATTTTTTTGGAGGGGAAGGGGGGCTGTTTTGTTTGTTTTCTGTTTTCACCAGGGAAAGCAAAAGAGAGATAGAAAAGCCTTCACCCAGTGTGCGACTGCTCTTGAGGGAAGTGTTTGGGAGCTATCTGGAAAAGCAAAATCACTCACCCTCTTTTGGAAGTCACCGCCCATGGCCTTTGTAGAGTGTTCTTCTGAGGGCTGAGGTGGCTTTGCATTTTCAGAGCAAGGCAGAAGACTGACCAAAACAAACCCTATTTACTCAAGGTCAGAAGAGATTTTTTTTTAAAATGTTTCTAGAATCTGCCCATTATGGCCATAATAAACTAATGAGTTTGGTTGCATCAAGATTATTACTTGTAGGCATATCTGGACACATGCAAACTAGGAACAAGATGGTTAAACTTTGAAACATTGCTGAAAGGAGGAAATCAGAGGTGTCAATTGTTACAATTTTTGGATTTTCAGCGGAACTTGCATCAAGATAGAGTGGGTTTTGTTTGTGTTTGTTTTTTTTTTCTTTTTTGTGTGGGTCTCTTAGCCAGTTGGCTTTAGCTTAATCTGATAACAAGCAATTAAGTTAAAAGTGGGTACATTAAATGGAAGAAATTGCCCAAGATCTGGAAAAGACACAGATAGGCGACACACAAAAGCTGAAAGCATAATCTAAACCAGTAGGTGCAAGGAGTAAAGACAAGGCTCCAGGCTGACTGCTTCACATAAAGGATAACCAGCATATGGAACAAGTTACCTGAAAAAAGGCTGTTGACATAAAGAGTAGAAATAAATTCCAGACACACCTCTGCTCCACGAAGAGGGAAATATGAGAGACATACGGCAAAGAAACAGGAAAGTGTGATGGAGATCAAGCCAGCAGGCAGACATGTTGGGCCGGAGGTAGGTCTTTCCTCCAGATCATAAAATTCCCTGGTCTGGTAAACTGCCAGGATCTCACTGTTCAGGCCCCAGAGAATATTTGTCTTTCACAGTAGCGCTGTAGTTTCATGAAGTGGCAAAGCTTCGGTGCATATTCTGGGCTTCCAAAGGCATTTTCTTTACCTTAGGCTCTGCTCATACCCCAAGGTATAAAAGCTTTTTCTTGCAGATTTCTACTCAGCTGCACTATTGCCCGGTGCCTGATCCCACCAGGGCATGTTCCTCCTGCATTGCATCCGAGAAGCATTTCTGTCGTCCTCCTCGCAGGAAGGGTCCAGCACTTACTCCGTTTTTGTGCTTTTCTTAGTGCACTTACTCCAGACAAGGCATTTCCCATGAATGGATTATGTAGAAATCGTTCAGAATTCCCTTTCATCTTAATTGAGACCATTTGCCTTCAAATGAAAACGCCACTGGCTTTACAGCACAAGAAGAATGTGCAAGCCAAGATTTCCTGTCACAACTAATGAGATTTTTTTTAAGTTGCTGTCTTTCGGAAGACGTTTAATTTTCAAAATAGAGGAAAAGCTATGATTTTCAAAGAAGCACTGAGAAGCTGTTACTTTTTGGCATCAAGACTCCAAATGAATTGTGTACCAATTGTTTGAATGCCCTGAATAATTTTAAATGTGGAAACAGGAAGGGAAAGAAAAGTCTAGTAAATTTGTGAGAAAAAAATTCATTGCACTAGTATTGCAATGAACATGATGTGTCTTTATGCGGGTCAGCTGATGATGTACAAGATTTTTACATTTTTTACGGAAAAATATTGCTAAAGTAAATCCATTTGCAACTATTTGTCTGCTTTATCCCCGGGTCTTGGAATAAAATGTATTAAAGCCTCTTTTTATAGTGTTGTTTACATTCTGAGGACTGCTTTGTTGAATGCAGAATATGGCAGAACAGATTATTTATCACAGAAGTCTTTTATTTATATATTGCTTATTACATATATTAAAAATATATATAATAAATGGGTATAAATAAATTTAACTGTGAAAATAAAAAAGTTAGCTTTTTGAAGTCCTTCCTGTTTGACTGTAACTTTTGTGCTGAGAAAGTGATTTCTATCACACAAACTCCTGGGGCTCAGCTGGGATAATGATACTGGTTTACATGGACCAGTAACAGTCTGCGTCAGGTGATGATCTGCTCTGTCCTGTTTGTGCTAGTGTCAGTGTCTTGTTGAGTGCTTGGGCAGAAAAGTGGATCTTCCAGGAGAAGAAAAACTCAATAATAAATTTATG
>NW_010586822.1:216945-228760 GCF_000705375.1 Tinamus guttatus | reverse complement strand
GTAAGACCGAAAGAGAGGGTTGGTGGGAGTTTGTGGGACATAATACCATCAGCAGTAAAAATGCTTAAAAATAAAATCTTGAAGGATAGAATGTTGCTAACTGATACAAATCCAGCATGTTCAGACCGGGTTTGCAGACACTGCCAACAGGAGGTCTGCGCTATTTCCTCTGCCTTTAGCCCATACAGTCTCTTGTTAATGTAAATCCACGGGGTGCTTCTAGGTGTGATCACTAGATGCCACTATTGCTCCATGCAAAACCAGCGACGCTGCTAAAATAGCTGCCGTTCCTAACCAAGGAAACTTAGACCTGGTCTCAATGTTTGATAAAACACTGCAAACACTCTTCCTTAGTTAGAGGCAGAATCGTTTTATTTATTTATTTATTTGTTTATCTCTGGAGGATGAGCTGGCCGGCATGATTCAGGCTGCTGGCAGGTGAGGGAAGTTTGCTAGATGTGCTGTGTTGCTGGTAGAGATTTGTTTCGTCCTGGAGTGGGTCAGCACTGGCTACCAGATCCTGCCCAGCAGAATCAGCTGTGGCCCTGTCTCTGACAGGTTTCTGAAAATAAGAGTGTGCTGGTTCATCCAAAATGTTAAAAGAAAAAAATATATATTTTTCTAAACTACTAAGAAAATAAAATACAATGAGGCTAGTGAGTATCCTTCTCAGACACTTGCCAGGTCACTACCCTGCCCTGGGGACGTTCCAGTTGAACCTCTGAGTGTTTGTCCAGCATCTGGAGTCTGTGGAGAGACTTGGGGTCTCAAGCCTTGATTTCCTGCGCCTTGAAGACCTGCTGAGAGTTTGAATTTGCTCCCCGCTGCCACCACCAGCTCTGACTTCTCAGGTCCTGGGGTACCTCAGAGAGGTCCTTTGCCAGTATCCGAGCCAAGTCCGCTGAGCCTCAGACTCACTGGTCAGTTTTTCAGGGGCATGCTTTGCAGGCAGAGACACGTGGAGATGCACGGGCTTGGTGCTGACTTACCCAACGCTTCACTGCAAAATGCAGGTCATCTGAAAGCAAACACCCTAGATCCCTTTAAGGACTTAGGCTCTTACAACAAGACCAAGATGTTATTAAGATGCTTAAAAGAAATACAAAGAAATACAAACCCTTGCTCAGCTCCTACATAGCAAGAGAGGCCCAGGCACCCTGTAAAAGTCCCCGCTTTTGGCTCCCACACCCCTAAAGCAGCCAGAGCTCTGCTTCTGCTTATGACATCTCTGCGTCTCTTGGCAAATCGAATGTGAGTAAAAATCTAGTCAAATTAAGCTGAAAAATTGACTCTGTGATTTGTCTGGCACAGCTAGAGCTGCTGCTTGCCATTCAGTAATGAGCTTCAACACAGAGATGTCTTGATGTGCCTGAGCAGAGCCAGAAATGTCCTGATTTGGGCCATTACACCAAGATATGCCTTCAGCTCTCACTAATGTGATTAGTCCAAAAAATGCCTGGGGAAATTGAGCAGATGGTTGTTTTCAACCTCCATTTTGAGATATGCTTCAAAGAAAGGCATCATTTAAAAATTGCGCTTATCCTCAGAGTTTGCTTTTACCTTCTACAGGAACCTACAGCCTGGGGCTATCAACCAGGGATGTCCGTGAACAGTGTCCCCGAGCAGCTCCTGTCAACACCACCTATACTGACATGGTGTCTTAACTCTCAGGCTGCCGTCCATTTTAGGGGACACAGGGGGCATTTTCTGTACCCCCTCTTGAGGTGGCAACACTGTTGCTGTTCTGCACTGTGAGCATCAAGGGCTATTTGGATTAACATCACGGGAAGCTTGCTCCAACCACCCCACTCTCAGTGCTGGAAGCAGCAGCACTTCCAGCAGCCACTGGTCGGAAAAGCAGTGGCCGTTGGCCCCTGAGGCTCTGTGCAGCTCTTGGTAATATGATAGAGGAGCCAGGGCACTACATGCACAGTGCCTGTGAGGTTGAGATCTAGTGAAACCCAGTATCAGGAAAAAAAAGAAATAGATCTTTTTTTTTTTTTTTTGAAACCCTGGAGGTCTCTCTGAGGAGGGGTGAGGAGCCAATGACATGGCGGCGCTCAGCCCACGGGAGCACAAAATGGCGGCAGGCGGAAGGGCCTGCGGGGCTGCAGGCATCGTCACTCCCTGGTGGCACCTCATCCGCAGATCTCCATGGCAGGAAGCCTTTCTCCCGCGTGTTTCCTTCTTTTTTTTGGAGGCTTAGCTGCTAACATCAGGGTCTTACTGGAAAAGAAACCCACAGTTTTCTTTGCATAGCCAGAACAAGATCAGTGCGTTTCCAACTCTCCTCTGTACAAGGATGAGTTTGGGACGGCAGCTGCCAAATTCTGGATGCAAGGAGGGATGAAGGTGCCAGCCGCTCTAAGAAGGCAGAGCCAGCAGCAAGCAAACCTGCCTCTTGGAGGCAATGTCTCTCAGAGGAAGAGGAGATGGAGAGCGTGGAAGAGGGAAGGCGGTGGGAGCGAAGCTGCAGCTCAGAGCTGCGCAGGGCTTTTCTCCTGCCTTATCTGCTCCACTGACCCCTGCTAGGAGGCAGGTTTACCTTTAAAATCACCCAGTCTTGGCATGTTTCACTCCAGAGGGCGAGCAGTGGGTGCAGAGGGCAGGTGGAGACGTGGGCACGGGGGCTGTGTTGTGGTCAGAGCAGTGTAAGCAGCGAGCGAGTGAGGTATGGGGGTTTTTCTCCTTTCAGAGGTGTGTGCTGCTCTCAGGTCCTGCTGGAGAAAGTGGAAGGCTTTGATGAAGGTTCTTTGAAGATGATGAAAAGAGCCATCCCATATGTGTAGAAATAAAAAGAATTCCCTTCTTTTATCTTCCTGTTTTCAAGCACAATGGGCTGGCTAATTGGAAATGGGATTGCTAAGCTGCATCATGAGCATTCCGCAGCTTTAAAGCCCATCCAGGATCACAGAGAGCAAGCCCTGCTTGTTGCTGCTGTTTCTCTGTCGGAAAGATCATATGCCCGCTCAGTTTTCAAGCTCTGCCACTCACATATGCAGATCATTATGGATGAAACATATTCTTGATGTTGTTTCACTCACTACTCCCATGCAGAAACAGACTGGGGCAGGGAATGCCTCATGCATTGCAACCCCAAGTAATGGCTCTCAGAGTAAGTGTTGCAATATGAGTATGTTGCCTGAGCTGTATTCCCAGCAACTCTTTTTGGCTTTTGAAATCGTATGCAATGCTGCTGCAAAGTTTTGCAGACTCTTGTTTGAAGTTAAAGCCCCTTCAGGATATGAAGTAGATGTCAGCCTTGGTTCTTGCCTGCCTTCAAATTGTGGTCTCAGATGAGTAAGAATGGACTCCTTTTTCTGCTACGATTTGGAAGATTCTTGGGACTCTGGAAGGGTGCTGAGACCTGAGGGACGCTCTTGGTCATAGCGTAGCATATCTTTTCATTGGTCTGAGTTCGCAGCTTGAGCTGGAGATTCTGCACAGCTCTTCAGTTATGATTACTGGTCTGTGCAATGCTGCACCTACTTACGGCATTTCTGTTTTTTGGAGGAGATGAGTTTAAGGGTAAAGTACAGGAAATTGGCTTTATCCTTACATCATCCTTTGGTGGCTTTGACCCATAGCCTAGACCAGACAGCAGCTCCTCAGGAGGCTGTGCAGGGACATGGCAGAAGGAAGAGGATTGTTACGCAAGGAGATCCCATTGGTGCCCAGTTAGCCGGGAATCACTGCCATCAATGATGTATCCTGTGGGGAAAGGATGCTCCAAAGCTGAGATCCAGTCCTCCTGGCAGCTGGACATAGGCCACCCTCAGACAACACATCAGGTTTTAGTCCATGACCGGAGTGCTGAACAGGAGAAATTTTAGAAGAAATTGGAGTATCACTCATGAGAGCTAAATAGAAAACATAGGTAGGCTGATGAACAAAACATCTTGATCTGTCAGGCACAGATCATTGTGTAGGAAAGCTTAAGAGCTACATAAGGGGAATATCTCTGTAACAGTGCACAGATTTCTAATACCTGTTAAAAAAGTGAGACTTGTGCAGGGTGTTTTTGAGCACTGTCTACTGGCACATTAATTGCTAACACGTTGTTTGTGTATATAAAAGAATAATACTGAATGTGAAAACATCAATTTGAATCCAAAGCATAAGGTATAAAGATGACAGGAAAAAGTAGGCCAGTGTTTCCTAAGAATGGGGTTTCAAACATTTTGGATAGACTTAGTGAAAGTGAAATAAAGAATAATATCTAAAAGTGTTGACAAAACCTCACACGTTTATAATGAGGCACTGTGATTTTTAGTTTCTATTTTTAAAATGTTTATATTAGGTGACCTAACTCAAATTGTATTTCCTATGTTATAAAATAAAAAAAAAATCAGTTAACTTGGAACATGCCAATCTTCTGGCATTTTCCTTCTGGCACTTGTCCTTCTCTCTGTTTGGCACACAAGTGCCTTTCTGTAAACAGATGCTTTTGAGCAAAAAGCTACCGATGGAACATGCTGGTTTCTGGCTTTTGCTAACTGGGGGCTAAGTGCCACAAAGACTTCAGTTGCCTGCAGAGTATCTGCAGGCAGATCTTTGTCCTTCTTAGAGAATACTAGTGCGTTTTGTTCTTTGTTGTTGTTTCTAGCAAAGGCAGAACTGAACCAAAATTGCAAGTTAGGATGCTTGGAGATGTGCAAAATGAGATGCAACTGGCAAGAACACAACACCCAGATTACATAAACAAGGAAGTTATGAAGGGACAGAGAAGCCCTGAAGGGACAGAGTGGCTTTTGGTTTGAGGAAGAATAGGTATGTAAGTTCTCATTTGCACTAATTTTTATCCTTCATTTCTGCAATAAGTCATTGTGAAAGGAACGTCTTCTGTCAACTGTTAGCTGTGACTTCAGGAGAAAACAATCTATCTCTTTTTCTTTCATACTCACAGGCATCTCAAATTCAATCTCAGATTGCTTTCTGATTTGGATCCAACTATTTGTTACAGTTCAGAGAAAATCTCTGATGTTATTCAATATTTCACAATCGCACCAAAAGGGAATTTAGTACGATCCCACTTAATTAACAAGCTGCCAAGAAAATCACTGAAACAGGAGAGAAGAAAAGCTATTGAAGGCACGGCTAGAACCTGTGCAGGGGATGTGAGGATAGCTTGAGCTAGGGAAGGAGATGTCCTGCAATATAGAAGTAGGAGAAATGGAAAAGACGGAAAGTCTATCCAAAAAAAAGCACAAAAAAAAGGTTTTTTTTTTTTTTTTTTTTTTTTTTTTTTTTCCTCCTTGTGTTCCTCTGTTTGCTTACCTCTTGAGACTTGTCAGGCATCTAGACCTGGCGCTGGCTAAATCAGAGTGTCTTTGTTGCCCAAACATGTCTTCCTTTTTGGGGGGGATTCTTTGGCAGGGACATCGTGCATTAGGGATGCTCTGAGGACATCTGTTCTGTACCACTGCTGGTTGCCCAGGGCAGTCGCAGCTCCCTGTTACAGGCTTTGGAGACCCTGGGCCACTACAGGTCTTCTCCACCCTGCTACTCTAGAATAGCTACCTTGCTCCTAAACAGCCCAAGCACCAAAGCAACAAATGATGAGACCTGTTCCAGAAAGCAGACATGGAGCCCTAACTTGCTTCAAATACATGTCCTAGAAAACGAAGTACAAGGAGCTACTGCAAAGAGCTAGACCAGAAATTCCCACCGTGTGGTCCGAGAAGATCTGGTAGGTCATGCAGCCAGCAGCAGGACTAATCTCACGTGGCTTTGAGATGCCTCCAATTGTGCTTTTGTATTGCATCACATCAGATAAATCTTCAGGTAACAAGTCATGGCTGCAACAGAGCTCAGTGCACCTCTCCTTCCATTCCTCTTTTTTTTTTTTTTTTTTTGAGCATTAGTCTACATAAATTAAAAAAAAAAGACTTCTACTGTGTAGCTATGGTGTCCTGTCACATAGAAATAAAGCTGAAGTTTTTCTGAGGGCTTTACAGATGGTCTCTTGTTTTTTAGAAAGGCCTTATGTTTTCTGAAGTTCACATAAAACGGTGCCAAAACTGTGAGCAGACTGAAGGACAAAGCATCAAGGAGATGAGCTTCTATAAAGTATGTTCCCCTGGGATATTTCTTATCAGTGTGAGATTTGCACTTGACTTTTTCAAGTATTAGGAAGGATTTCTACACTTTTCAGGACAGAGAATCAACACACTAAGCAATGAGCATAATATTCATATGCTTTCTGTTAGATTAATCTTCTAAGATGCAAAAAGCTCCCTTAACTTTACATCAAAGAGGGTCATGTTTCGTAAAGGACTTGATACAGAGCAGTGGATTTAGCAGTTGATTTTTGTCAGTGCTCTGAGAAATTCCTGATGTGTTCTACACGGTTCTGTGCTGTTGCTCTCCATGGGAGCCATACCAGGTGGACAGGTGCAAGGGCCTAATAATCTCAGCAAGTTTCCTTTGGGAATCAGCTTTGAGGAAATTTGACCCAGTAACAAGGGTGGGAAAATAGTGAGCTGCCCAGAAAACCTCTTACTGCATTTTGGTGAAGTACCTTCTGAATTCCATTTCTCCCTCTGCCCTAATGCTGACCTGAATAATATTTGCCCCTGGAAGATGCCTCTATCCCTCCCATATTGCTAAGGCCCAAATATTCATGCAGAGAAAAAAAGGAGCATTTTGTTTCCTGTGTGGCTTTGTAGAAAACATGTGGTTTTGTTGGGCACTATGGAAACATCTCAAGACTGCCACATCTGTAGAAGGGGTAGTCTTAATGTTTACCATGCTGCGCTGTTGCCATGCTCACACTGGCACGAGCCAGGATGTGGGAAGTGGAAAATCAGAAACAGAAGTACAAAAATTGAAATACAAACAGCATAATTGCAATGCTTTTAGAGCACATGGAGAAAAATTAAGTGAAAAGCAGCTTATGTCTAGTTACTGCTTAGATTAGATATAAAGGCTCTTTTCACTCTGTAAGATGCACCTGACTGTTAAATATTCCCAAGTGCCTGCCTACAGACATTAAGCACCCTGTGGGTTCCGTCTGCTGAAGAAGATTGAGCCATTTTATAGTTCAGGCTGGCTCCTGCCAGCCTGTCCTGGACACACCGAACCGGAGAGGGGCTGCCCTGGCGCCCAGCTCAGCACCCACGTGGTTGCCTGTCTGCCCCTCCGGGTACCTGGTGGGACTTTGGGGCAATAAAGGACCCAACCCACATAAAGTGATATTTTCCCCTGAGTTTTTCCCCAAATCTGGCATTTCCTTTGCTATTTTTATGTTTAGTCCTGATTTTTCTGCTGCTTCTTTCTTCAGTCTCTATGGGCCGTTGTCTTCCTATGGACACTAATCTTTATGGACTGTCGAGTCTGACAAGCTTTAAACTTTGATCTAGTTCCTGAGACGAATCTTGACATTTCCCTCTTGCTTTCACACAGACTTACACATACTCTCAGTAGAGTGATTTTCTCATGTGTGCTGGAGTTCTACTGGTTTAGCGTATGGCAGCTCATGTTTTCTCCTCAAATCTTCTACTGTCATGTTATCCTGTACATCAGCACATAATTTTTGGAAAAACAGGTCTCAACAATATTCCAGATGATTTATTAGTTGCTAGAAGCAATTTCCCCCGGAACAGTTTCTACAGGTTCTGCACTGTTCAGAGAATAGCTTGGCTTCTTTTTAGGTGTAGTCCTTTTCTATAGACATTTTAAAACAGGTTTTGTTTCTTGGAAAAGCAACAGCTCCTCCAAGGACTGGTATTGCTTAGCATTGGTTTTGTTCCCTTCATCTGTGCCATCTATCGCTCTCGAAAACTTCTGCTTGGAAACTTTTTTTTCTGTTTTTTTTTTTTTATTTTTTTTCCCATTCTAATTCCCATTATGCATATTTGAATCAAATCCTCAGATTCACATTAAAAAAAAATCAAATTTTGACCCCTTACAAAACAGCAGTGTTGTGAAAGCCTTGTTCTTTCTGGAAGTGCAAAGCTAGACACATCTCTGTGGCAGAGGCTCACGTTCTCCAGCCGACTCAACGTGAAGATGTCAGCCTCGCCTCAAGGGCTTCTGATCCCTGGGATAATATAACAGGGAAGCATCGTTGTGTTTGACCCTGTTATCAGGCTCCTTCATAGGATTTTCTGGCCAGTGCTGTAGACTGGGCTATGGTAAATTTTGGGCTAATCCAGTACAGCTGGTGATAAGAGTTTATTTTCTGTCATTAAATCTCTTGCCTCTAACCCTGAATCATTAAGAAATAAGCTGTTTTCCACTCCTCCTTCAGAAGCTGAAGAACACCATCTCCTGCTGTCTCTAAGAAAGCACAGAGTTCTTATTCTTGTAAGAACCCCAAAATTTGTTTTCTGCATTTGTAAAGAATGCCAGTTCTGTGGAGCTTTCACTCTCATGTTTTCTCCCCACTATCTTTTCTCCTAGTTCTCTGCTTTTAGCTCTACTCTTCTGTTTCTCTCTCAGCTCCTGTCACAGTGTGTCACTCTATCAGGTGCCAACTTGCTGTAATGGTTAATAATAACTGTGGGTAGAAACCTGTAATTAAATAATTAAGTAAATAATATATAACAAATGTGTAATATAACAACAGATCAGATGGAAATACTGAAGAAAAGAGCTACTGAGGGGTGGAGAGAAGGAGGGAGGAAGCCACTCGTGCTGTTAACACTGTTGCTTAGTCAGTCTTCTCATTAACCAATTGTAGTAATGGGCCTTTAGTGGAATTTTTATAGGCTGTTATTTTGCAGACAGTGCCTCTTATAAAGACAGATACTCCTGAGGGCTATCTGCTTTTTTCAGGATCTTTCTGATTTCAGGCAGTCCTTGCTGAATGGCATCCTCATGCTTGTCAGTGTTATCAGGTTATCAGTTACCTGAGCTACTCTGAAGATCAATGAACAGTCTTTTTTTTTTCCCTAAGGAATACATTTCACAGCTGGAGAATGTGGAGACCTCTGTATATCATGACTTACTGTTAAGTAAGATATTCTTACTGTTATTGCTAAAGTGTGCTATGGCATCAAGAGGAATCAATAAAATTGGAAATTCATTATGCCTATACTGATAGAAGATGAACACTAAAGAGTTTGCTGTGCAGTCTGAAGATTATGAAGATAGAAAATACTCATGTTTTATAGTTTGAGAGAGAGACAAGTTAATTCACTTGGTCAGTATGACATAGTGAGCCAAAGGCAACAAGGAGATGAACACAGACACCATCATTTCCAGGCTTACATACAACCTTAAGAAATGTTTCTTTGCAGCAGCCAATTCAAAATAAAAAGATCCCTCTTGGGTATAAGCTGGTAACCTCTAAAATGTCTATAATTGGCACTGTCTTTCAGAGATTTTTACAATTTTGTAATAACTGTGGGATTTTGTTCCTTCCAATGTTTGATTGATTATACATTCTGTTGCTAGGGTACAGAAGCTGAACTATCAATTTTGTATCTGTTTATTTACTTAAGAAACACATAATTGAATACACACTAAGATGTGCCCTTTCTCTGAGAGTTCTCCATTCAGTCATGCTTTTGACATGTTAGTTATAGTCTTCCACTATTTCACAATATCTAGACGATCCAGTATCTTATGTGAATAAACTGTTTTCTCATGAGTATGTCTCAATAAAAATCTGTTGTTATAATCCCTGCCCTTTGAAATTTAGGTTGTGCAAAGACTGTCCTGTTGTGTGCAGCTTTCTAAAATTTGAAAGTTTCAGGTTTATTTCTTTTCTAGCTTTTACTCGTTTCTCTTACCTTGAACTGCTTCTCAGCTCCATGGAACCTCACTGTAGTATGTTTCCCTTTTTTCTTTAAAATTCAGTTTAAAATTCTTGATTGGAACAAGTGAAAATCCTTCCTTGTCATAAGATGATCATGATCTTAAGACTGGGATATCTGATAAGATAAGGGCAATACTCTCTCCTCCGGGTTAAGCAGCAGAGGGTAAAGATTTTATCTTGAGATTTTGATTCTGCTGCTCCCTCGGCAGACCTAGCTTGCTTTTGGAAGAGTACTGACTAAATTCAGTTGTTTTTTTTCGAATGGGGGAAAGCTAATACGGGGCCTGTGAGAGTAAGGCAAAGAGCCAGCCTTAGCAGCCTACGCTGTGAGACTAAGGTAGAGGGTTGAAAGGAACCAAGCCTTAGTGTAGAAAGGGGAAAATAGAGACAAGAAAAGATATGGAGGGGTTTAAGTCTTCAAGGTCAAATGTTTTCGTAAAGGGCTTAGGAAACAGTTGCTTTTCACAAGTTCACGATAAGTCACTGTCTCCAGCAGCAGGGCCACCATTTTTCTTCACTAATAAAATGGAGCCATTACGAGGAATCCTTTCTGTTTTGGTCTATCCAGTAGACTCCTTTTCTGTTCTTAAATATCCTAGCCATAAAACTCTACCTGTGTGTTTTTGTTTGTCTTACCATTTTTTTTCAGTCCATAGTTCCTAATCTGTATTCATTGTTATCAAATTCTCCTTTCTTTTGTTTCCTCTTATTTAAAAAATGTTTTAGCTTTTTTTGCTTTCCTTCTAAGTGAGGTTATTTTGTAACCAGTACAACCTCCTTTCCCAGTTGTGGTATTGTGGCCTCCTTAGCATCTAGTAAATGTTCTTAAGCATCTCCTAATTAACATTTTTCTTCTCCCAGATGACTTGAGTCAATTGTTTTCAGCTTGGTAGAAAGTTGGCCCTTTTCAAGCCCCAAGGATGTATATAGTTTACTGGTTTGGACTCTGTTCTACTTACACAGAACAAAGGTATTCAAACCGTGATCGCTGGCACCTTAACTACTACTAGTTCCTAGTTCTGCGAGTGGTTCCTGTGTCAACAGGAGAGCTAAATATAAATCCTCCTCATGTTAGATATAATATTTGAACTCAGTTGTTGCCTATGATTCTCAAAAATGAAGGCAAAGTTCTTAGTGCAGCACGAGACTCTTAAAACGTTTATTTCTCCTTCCTGAATATTGCAGATAGGTCTTCTAGGAGTCAGTCATCATTCAAACCTCTGGCCTAGCCCAAACTTGAGAGTTCTTTTGCTGTGGAAGTAATTCTACTTGGATATAAAACAAAACATTTTTAATCATGCACTGTTCGTTAAAACCAGATATGGAGATTTCTTTCTACAGCCAACAAAGTCTGATATACTTTTGTAGGCCTCTGGATTTGCCTGTACAAAGCAAAACACACTAGACATAAGGAGGTGCATTTTTGGGACTTCTAATTGCCACAAACCCCCTGAGGTTGTTGAAAGAGGACCCTCAGTGGTATTGGTAGGTGGACTCCTCTGTGCATACAAAGTCGAGCCAGGAGCTACTAGTTTGCTTTCCAAATCCATAACGCAAACTGTGACTGCAAGCTCATTTTTACAAACAATCTGCATTGTTCCATTTGCAGAAAGTGTCCAGCAAGGTTGCTGAAAGAGTATGTGTTTTTCATTTGAAAATTATAAACCCTTTCAATCTCATTAGAAAGAGAACTGTAGTTCGGTATCTCTTACGTGGTCCATCTTGGGTAGCTTTTTGACAGATGTGGGGGTTCATCAGTTGTTTCACCATCGAGAAGTGGGACAGGGTCTCACTCTTTTCTTCTCTGTGTGTTGAAGCCTGAGCATGAATAGTCTGGCTCATATTCACTCTACTGCCCCTACAGGATTCTGGACTTCTGTAGAAGAGCCTGTATTTTAAAGCAGCAGGATCTTCTTTAATTCCGCTAAAGGGTGTCTTTGTGTGTTCTAGTGAAAGTCTATGCAGATTTATAGCATGCATTTTAAAGAGGAAAGTATCTGTTTTCTAGGAATGTGTGTGGTTGATACAGTCTTCCTGGATTTCTACGTCTGA
>NW_010586822.1:203578-216919 GCF_000705375.1 Tinamus guttatus | reverse complement strand
TCAGCACACAATGGTTATTGTGGGCTTCAGTTGTGATAGAAATGTCTCTCCTGGAAAGAAAATGGGTAGAAATGTATTTAAGTCTCTCCTGGAAACGTAAAAGAGATTTTTTTTTACTTTGCTTTCCTTTAAGAGTTCTTCCATAATGTGGTCTCTACTTCAGAGACACTGTTATAATGAAATATTTCTAATATCCCATGCAAATACCACCTCTATATGTTAAGGCCAAAGTTAAATACAGACTAAATACAATATCTGTGCTGCCCTTGGGATCAGGCCGGAGGTGTTTGCTCTGGGACCCCACTCTGCATGTCCACATTGTCCTGCTGTCTGCAGGGCTGCTGCCCCTGGGTTTCACATTGCCTTTGGAGGACAAAACTGGATTCAGCCTTAGCCACGCACTGCCATTACCAACCCTTGTGGTGGGTCGTGCACGCCAGGCTAAGCAGACAGGGATTCAGCTGCGTGTCTCATTTCTGTAGTATGGAGGAATGCAAGCTTGGATTCGCCCTTTTAAAGATAGACTTTTCTCCCCTGGTCCGTTCAGGAGTGGCTAAAAGCCACTCTGGTTGGCGGGAGGGTGGTCTGGCTTCCATGAAGCATACATAGCGGGTAAATATGGTGTCAAGCATGGGTCCATCAAGATACAGTTGAAAGTAACTGTAGAAGTGCTTAAAAAGAACCACCTTAGCTTTGGGGTGTCTTGTTTTAAAAGCCTGGAGAGAAGAAGAGGGGAGAGTGTATGTCACTGGATGATTCTTTGGAGTACTTGGATCCCTGTAATTGCAGTTATGACTTTTAAGACTGAAGATGTGTTTACTTGAGGTTTCTAATCTTGTTCATTCTGTAGGCGACTTGCACACATTATTCCAATCATAGCAAGGCAGTCCGTAGCTTCTCTGCTTACTGTGTAGCCAGACCAATCTCTTTGAAATCAAAGGGTTGGGGCTTATTTTGTTTATTTTGCTGCTTTTAAATAAAGAGACTTTCCAAACAAAAAGCCAGACAAATATTCCTGTGGCCTTCCTAGATTTGTTCTGCTTCAGTTAAAGAAAGATGTAGGACATGTTAAAGTATGTTAAGAAACAATGGAAAAATAAAGAGTAATCCACTTTTTCTGTGTTGAAGAGCTCCCTAGGCAAAAGCAGAAACCTTTTAGGGCTTGAGTCTTGGCGCCCTTGAAATGTAGGTCTGACCTAACCTCTCAGAACAATGAGCCATCTTACAAAGCAAGTGCCAACTGTTGCTGAGTGTTCATTTGAACTTCCTCCAGCTTAAAAAGAAAGGGAAGCAAGAAATTCCACTTAAAATTCCAGTGGGTCTTGTATTTGTGATTGGCAGTTCTGAGGAATTCCAGATGGCTTAAGCCATTCTTTTGAACATATCTTTTGATCTCATTTAAATTTCCTTCTGATTTCACCTGTTTGGGGTTCACAGACTAAAGAGTAAGCAGGTGGAAGTATTAACTCCACTGTAGGGTACAAATGGATTACAGGAAATTTATGTGCAGAACGGAGTTTGTATAATAATGTTAGAGTAACTGCAGTTCTGCTCCATGATTTATGATTCACAAACCACAGTGTAATTGCAACAGACAGAATAAACAAATGGAAAATGTTCTCCATCCCTGGCTTGTATTTTCTAAATTTTACAACATTTACTCTTCAATCTGGTGGTCACCTAGAGAGCCAAGCAAGACCAAGACTTTTTCTTTAAGAATTAATCTTTCTTACCACATTTTTCATCCTGTTCCTTGTTTACATATTTACCATTTATTGCCAAATTTAGAGAAAGTCATCCTTTACATTTCCAGGCAGCACTTAACTATCAGACTTTTTCCATAACAAGTAGCAGCAAATTTTAGCAGTTGTGCGAACGACAGTGGAGTTATTACTCTAGCATTGTAGCTCAACCTTATACAGGGCAGAAGGAAGGAGAGCAGTGAGGATCATGCATCGGCATGGCACAGATATATAGAACATCAGTACTGAGCAGATAGGTCCAAGACCTGGATTCTTCTGCTTCTGCACCTGATTTGTTGCGTGATTTGAAGATCAGTCTGTAGAGACAAAGACACTCATCCGAGAAGGGGTTTTCTTGCTCCCTTCGAAATGGTAAATGTGTAGTGCTTCTTCAGTTTGGGATTGGGTAGGAACCCCATTAGTCTCTCAGCTGTGTTGAGATGGGACCCAGGGGGTAAAATTTCACCCGTAGTGTGGTCAAGGTCTAGCAGAAGGCTGTTTTACACTTTGGCCAGGTTCACAGTGCACTGCCATTGGACTTGAGATATTGGTTCATTGCCTAAGTGCTTGTATGTCACTTAACACAGTCTCAGTCTCAACTGGGGCACGGTGGCTAAAATAAATCTTCAGGTCTTAAACCGACGATGCCCCTTGCATGGACTCAGTTGCCTGTCGGTTAAGACTGCTCAAGATACCTGCACAAGTCAACTCATGCTGATGTGAACGTCAGAATCAGAGAGATATTTGAGGCTAACCATTTCATCTGCTTAGCGATAGCCACTTTTGCTGATATGCACTGGCCCTGCAGTGTGTTAATACTTCAAAACTTCATTGGTATCGGTAGGGATTGTGGTGAGAGCAGCAATAATGAGTCAGGACTCAGGTTCATGTACATTGGGTTATCTCTTAACCTTAAAAATATTTGTAACTGAGAGGATAAGGAACAGGAAGGTCTCAAAGTTTAGTGTCACCCAAAAGCACTAGAAAGAAGTACCATAGAAAACTGTTCCCAGATAGTTCTGAAAAACTTGCACAGCTGAGATTTGCGCTAACAGTGCTCCCTTACTATGGCAAATTTCTGTGATGCAACATTAGGCCTGATAGAAATGGATTTCACTGAGCAGCACCTCTAGATGTGTCCTCCTTTCGCCTCCTAACGAGGTATAGTTTTAGAGAATCCTGTTGCTCTGCATTCATATTACTCTGGGTGAGTTTTTTTTTTCTCTAGAAGTCGAAGATAATTCAGTGTTAAGGAACTGCCTAATGTTGGTGAGGACATTAACTGAGTTCCAGATTTGCCAGAAAAGTCTGACCTGAAGGAAATTCAGTACAGGGGAAGCTGAGCCCCAAAATTTCTAGCGCTAATCCATGTGGTTCCCTGTGCAGCCTCAGCACTCCTACAATCTCTCCCCAAAACCCTGTGAGGCATGAAGTATTATTACAGAAAAACACATTGACTAAGTGAAATATTCATATGCATACCCATATGTAGATCTACACACTCTCACAAGGGCTTAGCACACAGCATCTATGAGGATCACTGGAAACTCAGGGGAAGAACTACAGCTGGATTATACTACTCCTTCTTTAAAAAGGACTAGAAGTCCTCTGCAGTGGGCATGAGGCACAGCTGTGCTTACCTGTGCTGAAGAAAAGAGTGATTTGTATTGAGTTGCCTTGCCTGGAAGTCGTCTGCGTTCTTGCTGAGAATCCCTGGATCTTGTGGTGACAGCCTAGTGAAAGCCATTTGCTGGGAATGGGAACTTTAGGTTGAGATGGCTCAGGGCAAGCCTAGGAAATAAAGCTACTTTCTTCAGATTAGAATTTAATTCCTGACTGTAGCTGGTCGTTTTCATTTCCAGATCACCATTTGTTTGTCTCCACAGGATCTAGCATATAAGGTGGCTGTGCTTGGGTTATGCCTGCTGCATGCTGGAGAAGACATGGCAAAGGTTTTGCATGTGGGTACTGCGATTAAAGATTGGCTGGTTTCTTTCTTGGCTCTGCTACTCCTGCTTCCTGCACCGAATTATTCCTATTCCTACACCGAATAACCTGCTTAGGATCAGTCTTTTCAGCCCTGTCCTCAAGTTTTCAGGGGCAGACAGGACAACTGCATCTCTTGAAGGGGTTCCCTGGTTGAGTAAAGGCTGGTGCAGCTCACAGCATGGACTTGGAAGGCTGAAGCTGCTGGAAACCCTCAGGATTTTAGCCGAATTGGAAAACTCTTCACATATCTCTGAGCCAGGTCCACATATGCATTTAGATGTCTAATTTCACCGATTTCTACAGAGAATCAAATCCCTAACTGTATCTCTAGAATTTGACCGTGCCTGTTGAGAGATGAAAAACTCTTCTCGGAATGTACAGCAAACTCTTGTCATAATATCGAGGACTGCAGCTTCTTGATTTTAGTTTGCTCCGTATTATTAACTGTGCTCCAGATGATAGCTGTATCTGAGGTCTTGGTCATAATATCGAGGACTGCAGCTTCTTGACTTTAGTTTGCTCTGTATTATTAACTGTGTTCCAGATAGCTGTATCTGAGGTCTTGGGCATAAATTTTCAAAAAGTTTGAGTATCATCATCTGCCATGAACTTCAGAGGGGACTGTAAGGGCTAGATCAGCCCCAATATTTAAACTGCTGCTCTGTGAATATCTATAAATAACAAGGATTCGGTGAATTTATCTTGTTGGAAATCTGCCATATTTTAAGAAGAGCTCTGATCAGAAAATTTTGCCTGGAGTCTTCTGTAGGAGAAGAAAGTTAAGAGGAACATCCCTAAGGTATGGCAAAGGTTTGTCTGTGTCACCAGTGCTTCCTCATGTTCAGGAGTAAGGCATCCTTTGAAGCGGTGAGATTACTGTGTGTCTATCACTTCCATGGAAATATTGTAGTAAATTTCCAGCAAAGACTCCAGATTTTCACATATTTAAGAATGACGACAACCTTTGCAAATTGTTTTCTCCTAGCTCAGCTTTGCAAATGCCTTATCTTCACAGCCGCTCTCAATGTACTGCAGAGAAATGTCCTTTAGGAAGTTGCTGGGATCACATGGAAGCTCCTTTGCTGCAGGCCACGTTGTGCAACACTGAAGTGCCCCCTTAGCCAGCACACACACGTTGTGGTGCCCATGTGCCCAGCACACACACGTCGTGGTGCCCACGCCTGTGCTTCCAGCAGGCCTCTGCCCTCACCGTGTGCGGCCGCCTTGCTCAAACCGGGCAGCGTCTCCGTTTTAGGCTAGCACTGCTGGGGTGAATGCCATCTCAGCTGCCACTCAATTTGCAGACCAGGCAGGGAATATACATTGCTCAATGACTCCTTTACTACTCATTTTTTAAGTAAACCTCACAACATGTGTTTTTCCCAGAAATGTTTGAGCTTTCCCTCGGCCATAGAATTCATACACACTGGAAAGACACAGTTGGGTTCCGAGGCACCCAAACACTTTGGGCTTCTTCTCGCTGACTTTGCTTTGAAAGAGTCTCATCTGACTAGCGTAGATGTTTGCAGCTTCTAAATAGTCTTCTAAATGCCACCTCTAGTTAAAGGAGAGAAACAGGCACTTCTACAGCCTGGATTCTTCCCCTCCTGAAAGGACAAGCAGAGCAGTTGTTCCGGAGAGGTGTTTCGCTGATTGGAAGGGGAGCACGTGGTCACTAGCATAAATTTAGCTGGCTGGCTAACACCAGGCAAGATAAGACTTATGATTGGATGATGGCAGAGTCACACTTGTTTTCTATCTTCCTGCTAGGGATAAATCAGTAATGATGCTACTATTTTCTTATTTTCCCTCACCATGGTGCCCAAAGTGGTTTGGCCCAGTGCATCCAGCTGCTGGGAGTCCTGCATCCAGCCGTTCCTGTGGCTGGCAGCTAGAAAGGCCTCCCTTTTCTTATCCATTTGCATCACTGTTGAGCAGCATGAGGCACTTCCTCCTCCCTTGAGGACTGAAATCACTGCTTTTAAAGAGTTCCCAGCTCCTTGCACTGTGGGTTTCACTTCTGAAAAGTACAGTTTGCTTATCCTAATACACTCATCCACCTGAAATACATTGTCTGAACATATCCACCTGAAATAAGCAATAGTCAGCACAGAGGTCAAGTAATGTTCCCATAAGGGTGATTTTCGTTGAGTTCATCTTTTTTTCTTTAAATTTGGAGCTGTACTGATACCACAGATACACAGCTTCTCAAACCAGATAACTCTAGATCCTCTTAAAATAACTGTATAAAAGAAATGCCCCATCTGGCTTTTGCTCTATTTTTTTAGGTTACAGCAGGGCTAGTCAGATGAAGAGAGTTGCCTTTTGAACCTACAGCCCATCGAAGACTTCTGAATATCTCCAAGGATGGAGACTCCACAACATCTCTGAGGAACCTGGCCCAGTTTTCTGCCACCCTCACAGTGAAAAAGTTTTCCTTTGTATTCAGACAGAACAGAATGAAGGTGAAGAACATTTGATAACATGGATATTCATACCTATAGTTTTCAGATATACAACATAGTCACAATGTCCTTTTAGTGTATGTTTTAGCAAATGACTTTTGCCTGCATTCAATGCGTGTTGTTGATTTTCAGTCTGAGAGTCAGGTTTGGAAGCAAATGTTTCTCATCAGTTTTTCTAAATAGACAATATTCCAAAGGTTACAGACAACTTGGAACGGTTTGAAGAGTAGTCTTTTGAAATACAGACATGAAAATGAAGTTATAGTTACCTCTGCTTTGTGGCAGACGCACCTCTCAGCTCTGGAGTACATTGCTGGTAGTAAAACCATATGAACTTTCTTGTGATGTGTCTGGAAAATGCTCACACATGACTATTCTACATGGCATGGAGATCCTTTCATTATCCAGTATTCAAAACATTTTGTTAGAAGAAAAGTGGGAAAATAAATGTCTGAAAGGAATAAGCAGATGTTTGCTGTTAAAGATCAGCATGTTATACAATCGAGTTTACAACAACCGCTTTTGAATATAAACGAACTTCTGACCAGTGTTTTCCAATGTACTGTGAAATGTGCATGTCATTTTGTTTGTCATTTACAAGTAAACACCCACTGGAGTGCTTCATAATTTGTAAAATATAAGAAGGGCTTTGTTCATGAGAGACTACTTTGATTTACTGTAAGATGAAAACCTATGTGCCAGAAGCTTTTTGTTTCTCCTCATCAGAGCTGAGCAAACTTTTCTTCAGCTTGACCACTCTGATCTCATTGCTTAAACATACCAGCAAATAACTAACAATTGTGGTGTTGTTTTTTTCTATTCCTTTGACATAGCCTTCCGACCCTCTGGACGGAGCAGATGTTGGAACCTGCCTGAAGCAGCCAGGAAAGGCCTCTCCATCTCCTGACAGGCCTACAGTGCTTGAACCTGCAGAAACAGCAATGATGAGGAATCTCTAAAAATAAACAGATGAAGTGGGTGCGTCTTCTTGCTCTCAGTGAAAGCTCTCATGCTTTGTTCTTGTGTAGAGTCAGAAGGGGCAGCTATAAAAAGTAGCATTAGGTTTGCAAAGGTGGAAAAGCCACCACAGTCCCTGGCAGAAAGGCAGAGCTGCCAAGCCTTCAAAATCAGATCATTACTTTCAACAGAAGCATTGCTGCCCTTATTGTGTTTTTCAGAATCATGTCTCTGCGCAAGGAAAATGCCTTCTGTATTTGCTACTCACTCACAGCAAGAAATCAGACTGTTTACAAAAACAGGTAACAGTTTATTTCTCCCTTTTTTGAGGATGGAGAGGGAAAAAAAAAGACTACACTGATAGTTAAAATAAATCTTTATTTCTCCCTTTTTTGAGGATGGAGGGGGAAAAAAATGATTACACTGATAGTTAAAATAAATCAGATAGATTGATTTGAACATGAACCAAGGTTCTACAATTACTAGTTTCTCAAAACATTCCTTGCCTAGTTCTAAAGCAGGTTTGAACCTTTAACAGTCATTTCCCTGATTCTGTAGCTATTCTCATAGTGATGTTTTGTTGCTCTTGCCAGCACACTCCCTCTAGTCCATGGCCCTGATTCTCCTATATCTTAATTATGCAGCCCAAGCAGAATGGGATTGAAGATTGAAAGACTTTGATAGAATTAGACCTCAATTATTTCCTCTTGAAAAGAAAATCAAGGAAAAGTTGATAAACTGAAGTATTTATCTTGTCACTGAGGATGGAGGTTGTTCAAAGTTGAGGAAACAGAATCCTGCCTACTGTACCTAACTGTATCTAAGCTATGGGCATGACACTTCTGGAAAGCCCTCTCCATTGCCTGTCTGCCGTTCGTCCCAGGAAAGGCTACTTGGAGATCTCTGACTTCTTCCTGCACTTTTCCAGTCCACAAACTTCTCTTTCGTTAGCTGGTAGCATCTGATGACACTGTCTCAGAATGGTGGCAGGAACCAGCATTAAGTCCCTTTCTCATCCAACAACCATGCAAGTAGCAGAGTGTGGAACCTTTAGAGCTTCTGGGCCTAAGAAGTTGCTCGTTCATTGATGAACTGTCTTGTTCTCAAACAGTCCTGTTTTACGCTGCAGTAAACCCTGGGTCCTGCTGGGTCCTCTATAGAGCAAAATAGTCAAGAATGAAATCTTGATAAAGCTTCCTTCATACTTGTGTTTGGTTAGTAGTCATCAAACTGGCCACAGCTGGACTAGGTGGCGTTTCAGAGGCACATAGCCGACAGGACCTGGATCAAGTGGGAAGCAAGGAAGACTAAGTAAAAATCCTGGTGTTTTCTCATTCTGTGACTAAATGATTGATAAAGATTGAGAAGGGTAGGGAAGAGGTGAAATAAAAACATTATGCACAAGCTTTCTTCTCCAGAGAGAAAGCCTTATCTCCCAGAAATGTAACATTTACGTCTTACATGATGTCCCTTCAGATTTGAGTTTTAAAAGGGAGATAAAAATAAAATTTACATTATGTGAAAAAAATCACTGAGTGATGTTGGAGGAAGGAAAGCTAAACCTTTTTCCCTAACCATCCATATGTTTATCATATGCATGTGTGAGCAGAGAGGGACTCCTTCCCTAGAGAAGAACTAAATTACAGGAGACATTCCCAGGGACTTGGAGAAAATTTGGAACTTCTTTCTTTTCTAGGAGCTGTATTTTCAGGAATCCCCAAGCAGACACAAACAGAGGTGGCAAAAGCAGTATTATCTGCAGGAACAACAGTTGGATCTAAAAAGCAGTTTATGTGCAGCTCAGTAGGACTTTCTTTTGGAACCCTCCCTACGAACCTGCTGGAACTTCCAGCATCAGACAGTTTGGGTCCATGGCTGAGTGTGCAAACAAAGCATCATTTTCAGGTATTTGTGCCATAGGAAGCCCCAGGGCCAGCAGGGTAATGTCAGAGTGAACACTGTTAACTTTTCTTGGCCAGCCAGAGAGAGCTGTCTCCCTATGCTTCTGATCCTCAGCAGCAAATGCTCTCCTCCTGCTTGCACATGCATGAAGTGAGAACTTAAATACATTTAGCTGTCTGAAAGTAGGACAATGCATTGTGGACTTTCTACACTAGAACAGAAGCAAAATCCCAGGACTGTCTTCCCTGGCCTCCTTAGTGCCCAGGAGCCTCAGAAGAAGACCCGTAGTCACCAGCGTGCTGACCAGTTACCCAAAAGCAAGCAAACGTAACCCCTTGTCACGTATGGCTTCAAAAGGTAGTTTCATTCACATGGAGCAAAAAGCCTGAGCTGCTTCTTTCAGCTGCGGTGCCTGTCTTTGGAAGGAGTGATCAGTGCTTCCTTCCTATAAAATATGGTGTCTGCCCAAACTACAGAGGTTCAGTAATTAGGGGAGCAGCCACAAAAGTGGGCCACTTTTCTTTTCCTCTTTGTAGATGAGTTTAAACCTATGATTTCCAAAACCAGTTGTGGCTGTCCTTCTTTATTATAAAATCTGGTTAAAGCATTCACCTGTGAGGTTAGAGATATGTTTGTGATCCTGGATCACGATACAACAAGGAATTTAAGACACGCTGTCGTATATGCACGTAACACATGCATGACGTAAATGTCTAAAAGTTTGTGTGGACGGGTGACTGGGTCCTTTCATGGGAAGAGACAGCCCCAGAATTTGCTTTCCTTTCCTAATATGGGTTCTTCTTTTTAGACAAATAACTCATTGGATAAACAGCATAAGGACTCCTTAGAAAAAGCACTGCAGCCCAGTTCTGGCCATTCCCAGCCTGAGCCATAGACACCTGCCCTGCTGTGAAAGGAATAAATGCCTAATGCAGGGTGCTGAACTACTCATGGCCACAAGCCCTAGATGCTTACAGGTGAAATCCATAAAAACTATGGAAGTGGTTTTTGAAACACTTCTGGGTGTCTTGTTGTCCTTTGGATCCCTGTTGCCACAAACGCTTTTGTAATCACATCACATGCTGTTATGTGTCAGGATCTGAAAGCACAAAACAGCTGTGAAGCCTTATTACAGAATCTTAGAATGGTTGAGGTTGGAAGGGACCTCTAGAGATCATCTAGTCCAACTCCCCTGCTCCAGCAGGGACACCCAGAGCACGTGGCACAGGGTGGCATCCAGGAGCGTTTGGAAGATCTCCAGAGAAGGAGACTCCACAACCTCTCTGGGCAGCCTGTTCCAGGGCTCTGTCACCCTCACAGGAAAGTTCTTCCTCAAATCTGATGGCAATATCTTCTTCTTCTTATCTGATAGCAATATCTTGATAGCTTTGCCAGTGCCAACAAGAGGGCATCTAAATGTTGTGGGAGATTCAAACCTGTAGGAATAAGGTGACACACAAGTTTGAAGTTGACAGTGGTTCTTGCAGGACTAATGTATTTAGCCACTTCCTGGAAAAATCTATCCAAATAATCTGAGAGCTAAAAATGAATGTTTCCAAGCACTTTCGTAGCCGCAGAACAATTTTAGTATCTTGTTAATTGCATATTTTGCAGGAACATTTGCTTTTGGCATAGGAATAGACCACAGGATGCATTGCTTGTTATTGTATTGAAGTTATAATGGTGAAAGTCTTGCTGTCCTGAATACCGTGCTTCAGAAGAGAGATGCTTTTCAAAGCACTTTTCAGTCAGACTCTTCCTGCTATCTGGTATATGGATATCTTTATGTCTGCTATCCCGAAGGATGCCACAAGCCTTAAGAATTTCCCTGTTCAAGGCCAAAATAGAGACATCTATGTACGTGTGTGGTATTAGCCTCATTTTACCGCTGTGTCTTTACTAAGTCCCTTGTCCAAGGGTCCAAGGGAGTTACAAGCCTGAACTGCTTTTTAGCAAGCTTTTTTTAGAGCAATAAGTGATCCGATTTTTTTTTTTTAAACATAAGATGAGATCTTAAGATGAGATGAAACTGAATCTGGATCCATAGTCATAAAGGATGCCTTATGATATTATGTCTTAGCAAGTATTTCTTTGATCTTATATAAATCTACACAAGGCCATGGAAAGAAACCTTTGATGTCAGGAATTCTGTTACCCAGGTATAAAGGTGTGTAAATAATTTCCTATTTTTCCTAATTATAGGAAAAGGCTGTTCTGAGCAGGGATTGAAAATGGGTAGAAACTCTTGTTAACACTCCAAAGAACTGAAAGAGGCCAGGTTATTGGGCAGTCCAATCATGGTTTTGGCTAAACTGATTTAACTTGAAAGAATAATGCACACACATAGGAACCTGAGCTTCTTCCTGTAAAGTTTCCTAACCTGATCTGCTGCTTGAAGAGATAATTCCCGTATTTCATCCTGCTCAAAAATTAGGCACACATGGCAGCATGACTTAGTGATTAAGTAGTAATTACCTTGGATTTTTATGCAGGATTCCAGTAGATCAGCTTACTGTGAGTCACCAAAAGGATTTTATACTCTTGTAGAGTTTAGTCCCTAATTCCTGCTTTAAAAAAAATCAGGTTCCACTGAATTGCCTTCTGTTTAGCTGGAATTTCATTAAGATTTTAATGTTGCATGCATTTTCTCAATTTTACTCACCTGATTTTTAATAACTCTGCTATTTGCATCTGTTAAGACTGAATTTCATTTGAGAGTTGTATGCTTTATCTTGGTGAGTTTAAATGTGGGTGTTAAATTGCAGAAATAAGACTTGAATTTTAAAAAAGAGCAAATCAGAATTACAAAAAATAAGATGTTGGCTTTGGATCACCCTCCATGTTAAGAGAAGCATATTATGTCTCTTGATTTTGTTCACGTCAGTCTTCCTGTCACAATAATTTTGTTTATTTCTTTTCTGCAGAAGGGGAAAATGAGATCTGTGCTTTCTAAATATATTTTGGTACCTCTTCAAAGAATATAATTTTGTAAATGCTTTCAGATTGCTCATTTTTTTTTCTATTGATTGCCAGTTTTTCTTTTCTATCTCAACTCCCTGATCTATCTACCAAATGTTTGTGATGACTACTTGCCATCATGGATGATAAAAAGCACCATTGTGATTTGGCTTGTGACTTTTTCTTGTAACTCTCAGGTGCATCAAAAAAAAATCTTCCCTGTTTTTGTCCAGTGAAAAAAAATAAATCTGTTTCTTTGATTATTTTCCTCAATATATAACTTCTGCATATTGTTAATCAAATAGATATGTCTGTTTTACACCTGGCTTTCTAAGGAGCTCTCTAGTTCTGTGTTGGTGTGCTGCTAAGCTGGTGACCCTGAACTGCTTTTCCTTTAGTAAAGCCTTTCTGTGTTCCTTCACTTTGATTTTTGTGGAAAAACTTGTACACAAGGCGTCTAGGACAGGGTGCCACGTGGCAAGTGCTTTCTGGTTTAGCTGCGCTGAGCTCTCTGCTCCTGAACTCATGCCTGTTACTGTTTAATAGGAGAAATGGGGATTTCACGTGCTTGCTTGCAACAGAAGAAGCCTAAACTGGCTACAGAACTGCAGGTAAATGGTCCAGCTCTTCCCTCTGCGTGACAAGTGCTCAAGGCAACTATCTTTGGCTGATCTTTTTCATTTTCACTTTTTACCTGTCTTCTCTATTTGCTTTCTCAGTTTCCTTCATTTTCTCACATCTGTTTTCCCCTTCTCTAAGCTTGCTTCTTGTGTCCTTATGTTCCTTTTATCTCTCTTATTTCCCCCTTTCTTCCTTGCCCTTTTCAAGTGCATTCTCTCTCCTTTTCTCTCCTCTTTCTCCTTCCTTCCCGCTGTTGGTTGCCATCCCCTACACCTGCCTTGTTCTGGTTTTTGTACGCTACATCTTCTCCCCTATCCTGCTCTGCTGCTGAAGTTGGCAGTCATTTTCTAAACACCAGGCAGCCCAGCCAAAATAGCAGCTAAAGATGGGCTTGAAACAAAACAACCAAACAAACAAAAACCCACAACTGGACTAGTAATAATTGCAATTGGCTGCACATTCTCAGTTGGAAATGCCCTGTGAGTAAATCTCAGTCAGTCATAATCTGGCACCAGAATAAGCACCTTGCTTAGTCTAGGGGTGCTAAATAAACTGGCTGTACATCTTTACTTTCAAGCCATATTTGAGCCTTGTTGTGCAATTGGTATTTACGTGCCAGAGGGATTGCGTAGGGGTGCTACCCAGATCAAAGTTGCATTAATCAGGGCTTGGGTGTATCAGCTGTAATTAGTAATGTAATTTTAGGA
>NW_010586822.1:164156-200172 GCF_000705375.1 Tinamus guttatus | reverse complement strand
GTCTGCTGCTCCTGCGGAACTGTGTGAGGATAGACTTTGTCTTCCACAGCGAACACTCTGCCACCTTTCCAGAGAATAAAATTCATTTTACAAACAAAACTCCCAAGCAAGAAACCTCAAATAATTATAGGAAACCACCAAAGAGGTGTATAATATCCAGTTGAAGACCTTGCTGAAAACTGAACAGATTATGCTTGTTATATGTGGTTAAATTGGGCCATTAATGTTAAAACTCTTCGGAACAGAAAATAAATTCTGATTCTCTTCTGTCAGAGCTTGTGGTTCAGTGTTCACACATTCTAGGCTCCAGTTAAATGATTTACTGTACAATTTAATGCCTTTCAGCTGTCACTTGAATAAAAAGATCCCTTGAAACATCTGCCAGCAAATGAAGGCAACACTTGTCCGGGGTGGAGTTTGGCAAGGCCCGGAAAACCCAACTTGCCAAGATACGCAGGAACAATCACATAACCCACTGTGACCCATACTTGATACCCAGAAGAGTGAAGGCCACATGGCTATGATCATATCTGCAAAATTCTTTCATTTAAAATACCCTGAGCCATTCCTTCTGCTGCAGAGCTGTCATGAGTAACTGCTTTTATAAAGGCTCTTGTCTGTGGGCCTGTTGCTATTTGTTCTTCTTTTGAACTTTTCTCTGTTCCCTGTGTCTAAATGATGCAAATTTGGGATGTTTTCATTGTGACTCCTTCTCTCTATATATACATATATATAAATATGTATTTAAATTCTGTTGCATAACAATGTGATAAGGAGAAACTTGCAGTTGCCATGAAAAACAAATGCTTCAGAGCCCAAGAGCAAGGAATGAAATGAAAAAGCCCTGAATTTTCTGAATTTTTACATTTTAGTTTCATGGCTGGCTTTGAACTTTTTTGTTCTCACTAAAGCAGCCTCTTACAGAAAATCAGGATAGAAACAACACACAACGGTGCCCTTAAGCACTAAGAAGCCTCATTCATCTCAGCAGTGAAGCGTGGAGCTGCTCAGCACCGCAGAACAACTCTGCCCAGCCAAGTTTTACAGAACAGAAAGAGAAGAACGATAAAGTCATTTGAAACCATCGAGAGGTAATCAGGAATATAACGCCCGCATTTGGCCCCAATTCTGGGGTTACTTGTCATTTTCTGTGTTAAAGGACAGAATAAGCTATTAGATGAAAGCTCAGGGCAGACGATGGCAGCGCGGGAAGAATTGAACCTTGTCCAGTCATTTCTGCAACAAGCCTCTCATGCTCTTTAGCTATTAGCGCGTCCTTTATAAAGTCCTGGGTGTAAGACTAAGGTGATAAAGAATCTGCTAAAGTCTCAAGTCAGACCTAATGGTTACTTAACTCTGCTATAGTTTCAAATAACTTCTAGTGGTTACTTAAAGCAATGCTAAAGTGCATACCCTGAATCCAGTCTGAAATTTCTTTAGATTCAGTGTTTTAGCCTCAGAGAGCATTTCCAAGGCTGAGGTACCTTTTAAAGATTTCCTCTCTACCACTCACCTGATCTGCTGGAGAGCCAACTGAGCTGGCTTCTGCAGCAGAAAACTTCATATTTTTTTCCTTTAAGGCTGGCATGTGGGAGGAAGAGGTTTCTCTTGGAGCAGCAGCGAGGCTTTTGGTCTGCTAACCAGTCTTGTTGAACCGTATTCAAAGGCTCTCACTCTTTAACACGCTTTTCAATGAGTCTGAATAGCTCTTACTGCTTTCTTCTCATCTTTCGTATATTATCCAAGATCTCTTTTAAAATATGGATATTGAAAGAGGACCTTTTTTTTTTTTTTTTTTTTTCCTGGAACTCGTGCTACACCTCTTTAATAACAACATTTGGTTAAGATCTTTAAATTTGTGTGTCATTGAAAATTGCATCACTGCAAGGTCCTCTCTTGCCCTTTTGTGTGAGAGATGGTTCAGTCAGATCTGAAAGGAAGAAGAACTCAGTCAGACCCTCTTCACTGTTGCCACCTGTAACCTGGGTGGGTAACTCAGCTGGGAGAGCTCTATCGAACTTGGAAAAATGGGCTGGATCAAACAGTTCAAGATACCCACCATTCCGGGACAGTCTTGAGGCCACAATGAGCAAAAAGGGATCCAGAACAGCCTGGAGGCAAACAACCCTTCACGGGTTCAGCTGGAGTAGCTTCTAGGCTCCAGACACATCCTACGAAAAGCCAGCTTCAGTTTCACCCATTCGGCTGTGTTTTCACAACTGAAGCAGTGCGGTGGCAGCTTGGCAACACTGTCCACTGCCACTGCAAAATTATTTGCCTAATAATAACTTCAGAGATATGAAATAACAGAGTCGTAGGAGGAGGAGGAAGCCTGCAGGAGGAGGAAGCCTGAAGGCAATGTTAGGCAGCAGGTAGGAAGGTGACATTAACAGCTGATGAAGTTAGAATTATTGTAAACAGCTTGCAAGGATTTTAATAGATTTATTTCCTCCTTCTAGAGCAGGTCCAAAAGGACTTGACTGGCTGCACTCATTAAGATGGACAAAACAGACCTCCTGCCCAGTCCCTCTTTTGCCTGTAATAATTCTCTCTGTATTTTCTGGGATGCTAAAGGGGCCACATGAAAAAGAAATGGTAGCCCTCCTAGCATATATGCTCTTGTGTTAGGAAGGGAAGCATCATTAAAAATAAATGTGGAAATTTTGCATTCTTCTTCCCTTCAAGCTGTTGTGCTCAGCTCTTCTTTTTATTTTACCTTAAGTTCTTCTAGAGCAACTTTTGCAACGGAAATGAGAGCATTGCAGCATAGTCAGAGCTGTTGCATGAGGATGGATCAAGTCCACTTAAGAACTTAAAAGAAATCTAAATATTTAACCATCCTCATGCCTTTTTTTCAGGTGCTTTCCATACTTAAGAGCTCCCCCATTTCACTTAGGTGGTTGTGGGACTCATTTCTTCAGAGAAAACTGGTCTTTCCTGAGCAGAACAGACTCATCTGAATGATCAAAAGCTGTTGCAGTCAAAATACAAACCAGCAAACTGGTTCCCTATTGTCCTCCACATCCCCAAGGAAACACCACATTCAAGGGTTGTGCTGGCCATGCAGTGGCTGCTCTTTTTGCTCATGGGTGGTCCACGAGGTGTTCGAAAATGTTGCAGCAATGTTGTACTGCAAGGGAAAAGGGTAGATTTAAACACATCATTATTGTGGTATTGAAAGGCTGTTCTGAATAGGCTAGAAGTGGGAAATTCGGAACATGCGCAATTTTTGCTTTTTTTTCAGTTACTTGTGGTCTATTTGCCTATTTTTGTTTATTTAAGTTTACTGAGTTGTAAGTTATTCAAAGAAGGGAGTAGAAATAGTGGGGAAAAATATGACTAAATCACCCTTTGGGGAGATGTTGAGGAACAGCTGAGGAGACCCATGGGGGAATTTGCTCATCCCATTTTTATCTCCATGGTGCTGACAGAGAACTATTTGGTTCCATGGTCACTCCTATAGATCTCAAAGGTACCCAGAAATGACAATAAAAATTAAAAAACAGAAGAAAAAAAGAAAAACGGAAAAACTTTCAGCCTCACTGCTGAACGAATCTGTGTAACTCCTGACAGCTGAAAAGCTAGTAAGATCTAATAATTTTGGTGGGACAGGTGGGTGGGAGAAGCTTCTAGACTAGGCTGGCGTTTCAGCTGCATTTGACTCCTTTCAAGTATAAGCCTTGGAGGTGAAACCGTCACTACAGACTCATCACATTACATGTGACTCTTAAAGCGATAAATCGATTCAGTAGCAAATTTCCAGGCCAGAACACATCAAGATTTTGCCCAGCAGCTGAGTTTGTCCCATGAAGTCTGGTGAATGGTAGAATGAAGACAGGGGGAAGCGTCAGGTGGGGGACTCCATTTGGACAAGGCTCCAACAATTGAAGCATGATGGATTATGCAGAAGAGGCCAAAACAAGGCACAGGAAGTTCAAGTGGTGTGGATTTGCCTTTCCAGATACAATTTCTAGGGTTTCATTTGAATTGCTGGCGGGAGAAGCTGGCAAGAGTAAAAATAAAATGAGAGCCAGGAGGTACGAAGTGAGAGGACCTTGGTGGGTTATTGTGAGCAGCAAGCTGGCAGCAATGAGCAGCCATGAAACCGCTTTCGGAGTTAGTCTGAATTGCTATGTGATTGGAGACCTTTGAAAGGGTTAGATTGGGCCTTTTTGTCTGTATCCCTCCGACACAGATTTGTGACTCCAAACCGCCCTCCTTGGCGGGACCTGCGCGGCTTGTGCCTGCAGCCTGGAGTGAGTGCTGGCAACAAGTGGTGGCAGAGAGGCCCCTTCTGCCTTGCCTTGCCCAGGGGCCTCCTCTTCCCTTCAAATTGCTTCTAACTTTAGGTTATGTCTGATGCTTTTAGCTGAACTCACCGGCTTGCCTCTGGGCAGTCTGAATCTCTTCAGACGTAGGAGTTGCTCTAAGGCATCTCTAACCTATTCACATTAATCACTGCCCAAGATGTAACTGCTTGAGATCCCTGCTGCTTAATTTATGAAAATATCCTATGAAAGGAGACAAAAACTATCTGACAAAGCAAGAAAAGAAGCAAGCAAACAACCTCCCCTGGCTCCCAGGAGTTAAGATTGAAGAAATGCCTGAGTCAGGTAAGGAAGGATGGGAGAGAAGTGCTCAGGTGTGGAGAGATCAAGAGCAGAGCTTGCACCTACTCGATCCTACTGTGGAAACTCCTCTTTCTTCCGCTCTCAGAAAGTAACCACAAAAACAGCTAGTAAAGTTTGGTTCTCATCCCCAAGTACATGAGATATATGGGTATATGAGACCTGTGGCGAAGATGGCCGTCTGCTGCTGCTACCAAGAGCGGCTTTCTCAGGGGAGCTGCAGGTTACTGCCCAAAGATGAGATGTGTGAGTAAAACACTGTACAAAGATCCAGAACTTCTTAGTACTCAGGATTTCTCAAATCTATTTAAAAGAAGAAATTGCACACGCCCATGACTGCATGCGCTGCTAGATGAGCATTTTATTGAGATGACAAAATGTTGTATACTAAAAAGTCATGAATTACAGAATGACCTGGCCAGTTTTGCAGGCAGCTTTATGTGTATGAATTAAAAGACAGCCATTGGTAATGTCACTTATTATCCTCCTTTCCTAAGAACCTACAAGCAGGGAGGCTCTGGCTGGGGGATGGAGCTGAGTTTTGCTGTGGCAGGATTCCAACCAAATGTGCAGATGAATTTAGGTGGCACGCAATGAGTGAGGTGAGTGAGAGGGTAGTATCAAGGTTAAGGCAATTGAGCACTGCCTTGGAGCTCCAAATTTGATTTCTCTTCCTGCGATAGTGCTCCTACATGCAACTGATAAATCACTGTACCACAGAGGGGGATGAGCATTTATTTTCTAGCTGGTGAAAGTTGAGCCTGATGAGCAGGAGTACTCAGCACCTGCAGCTGCAAAGGAAGTTGAAGTCTTTGGATATGCTTTGGATCCAAGTCTTCGGATATATCAAGAGCTATAAACTTGCAGACTCTGCAAAACAAGCCCAATGTGTCTCATATCAGGCACTCAGAATTAGTGTGTATTTTGTCCTTAATCTTTGCATCTTATCAGTGCATTGGGATTATTTTCTTCAGGCCGATGGGGAGGATGAGAGGAGATAACAAATATGTTTTATTTGTCCAAGGGTGGTGGTGAACCCCTCTGAGAAGCTGATAACATGCAGGAAGACTGTGGGAGGCTGTGTGTGGAAGAGAAGAGCATGGAGAAGCCTGAGGAGCTGCCTAGCGAGGGGCTGTCGCCACTGTGCACAGGGGGAGAGGCTGGTAGCATTTACCCGCAGTTTGATTTTGCAACCTTTCAACATAAATGGTCACTCTGCTACTGCCTCTTCATGCCTGCCAGGAGTGGGATCTGTAAACAGAGACTCCGAAAGGAGGTGTCTGCAGGCCCATCAGTGCACTCAGAGGTTGGTTATATGGGGCCACAAACTCACCAGAGCTGCTGTGTGCATGACTCCCTGCTCTCATGTTCGGCTTTTCAGGCATGGGAGAGTGGGATGTGCCAACAGATGGTGTCAATGGCGTCACTGCAAGTTCAGCCAGCACCTTGATCTCGCTGTAAAATCTAGTTGTACTCTGAAACTAGATCCAAGCATGTTTTGGAAGCACGGCTTGTCTCAGGCTAAGCCCTTTCCCCTTCTCCTGCGACATGTAGGCTTCTGATTTAGACATCCTGAATAGAAGTGTAAAAGGCTTTAAATAAAACCAAGCTTTCAAAGAGGGGTTTCTCTTCATTTTTTAACTTAAATAATACTAGATGGTGGTAAACACGGCCAACCTCCAACCTCAGCACTATGGTATGGAGGTTGTGACCCTGTGTCATGTGCTCTAGGTGCCCTTTTTTGAGGGATTGGCCTGGATGGTCTCTAGAGGTCCCTTCCAACCTGAACCATTGTGTGATTCTGTGATTCTCTAATTCAGACGAGCAGAGAGCCTGCAGGCAGGCTCCTGTCCTCTTCCTCACCTCTGCCACAGGGCTGGCTGTCCCCGCCAGGTGAAGCTACCAGAGATCTGCTGGGGAAGGTGTTGAAAAGAACCTGTGCAGACATGTCCCACACGAGTGCCTGAGCTGCTTATGAGCTGCACTTGGCCAGATGCAATCTGCAAAATTCACATCCCCATGGAAAGACTTGTGCAATAAGCCTGTTTCTGACCTTTGTTTGGCTATCTATAAAGAGATTAAAATTCACTCTCTGTAGCTAATATAAATAATATCCTGAGCAAAGCCAAAAATATATAGTACCCTTTTTTTTAAACTTCATATTGTGATGCTTCCCTTGAAAATAACATAAGCTGAATGCTGCTGTGAACTTTAGAAAGCCACAGAGGAGGAGGACTCACTCCTGACTACCTGTGTTTCTAAACTCTATTAACAAAGCCACGTCCCGCAGCACATCTCTCTTCTGTCTCACCAGGTCTCCTGGAATGAAATGCAGCTTCTTTTTAGGGAGCAGGGGCTGCATTTGTGTGCACAAGTCTTTGCACAGCCCTGTTGGGCACTGTGCTGCCAGGCGGGTGCCTGCGCGTGCAACCAGCTGGGACCCAGGGGAAATGTGGGGCTGGGAGTCACCAACATGCTGCTGCCCTGCAGCTCAGCAGCTGCCCGGGCACAGCTTGTCTCAGCTCAGGGCTGCAATGAAGAGCAGGCACTGAGCGGGACTCATTTCACTTGTGAAATTGTGTGTGTGGGTGCCCTGTTTCAACCACTTGCTGTTTCACCGCTGCACTAGAGCAAATCTTGCTGGCACAGAGCTGAAGAGGCATCTGGAACAGCTTGGCATTTTTTTCCTTATCATTATAATTTTACCTTAATATGCCTTGAAACATAGCTGCACCTGGACCAGGCACGCGTGCAGCTCGGAGAAGGCGCCTTGCCCCCGGCAGACCCTGCTGCCTCCCCTCCCCAGGGGAGCCGGGAGCCGCCCTGTGGGCCAGCTGGCAGCTCCGAGCAGCAAAGCCCTCCAAGCCATGAAACTCCTCACCTCATCATAAAATGAAGATCCTTCTTTCCTCTCTTTTAAGGAAAATATATACATATATATATATATAAATTCCCCATCTTCCTCCCCACAACAGAGCTTTTGCTGCCCAAGGGTCTGCTCTCATGCCTTGTGCTCCTCACACACTCTCCTATTTTGACAAGAGGGAGCTTTTTGGAAAGCACCACTGGCCTCCCCTGTGAGCAGACGCCAGCCCGGCCTCCCTCCCACTGACCACAACATATTTGTGTGCTGGGCCATTGCCTAGATAAGAGAGTCTGGATTGGGAATTTTCCTTTTGCAACTCAAAACCTTTTGCTAATTAAGAATAATTTTGTGTGCAAATGTCTGTGCACAAATTTCTGTGCGCTTTATTTACATATTTTTCTTTTCCTGCAGGTAGTGTTTACAGGACTGCACTAGAGCAGGGGATGGTATTTATTTGTTAACATGGATATTACCCTCCTCCTGGAGGAAAATTGCCCAGGACCACCTGGAGACACTGGGGGAAGGAGGCTGTGCTGGAGGGCAGATGCACTCCCATGGCAATGCCCGTCCTTTGGTGCTACCTGCTCCTTCCATCGGAAGGAAGAAATTGCTCTTCTGAAATAATTTTTGGAGCTGAGGAACTAACACGCCAGGTGCCAGGTGCGATTTAGTGGCATCGTAGTGAGAAAGGTACCCAGAGCAGCCGTCCTGCCCGCCAGCGCCCACGCGGCTGTCACCGACCACACCGATCACCACTCGGAAAACTAAAGCAGCATCTTTATTTTACACATAACCACCAGTATAAAAAGTTTATTACAGAAGAGCTGTTTTGTTTACAATATATTATATCGCTTCAAGCCGATACGAAAAGTTCATACATTAAAATTCTACTTTGTTTACAATATATTATGGTGCTTAAATGCCACTACTACCGTGTATTTTTAATATGCAGTACTCCGCAAAACTGAAAGATGAAAAACATTGTTGGGAAGTGTTATTCTGGTTTTAAATTAGGTAACTCTTACTTATTTTATTTATTTTTCTCAGGGAAAGCCTAAAGACACAGTCAAGAAGTAGAAGACACTTTGCCTTTCTCTTAAGCCAACTAAATCCATAGTCATTGAAATGACTCAGCTTAGCATCTATGAGTTTTCTCTGCTGGAATACTGGTACCTAAATTTTGGACAATATCTGCAGCTATATAATTAAAAAAAAAAAGAAATTTAAACAAAAGTGAAATACAGTACAAAACACCACCCAAAGCACTGAAAGAAGCAGCCTACGCAACCATGCTATAGAAGTATTTATAAAATTTAAGAAAAAGAGTAAGTATCAGCTCAGTGGTTCACGAGGAAGCCGTGACAACCCCAGGCGGGTATTGTCGCTGGTAGCGAGAGCGTTTTAACCGTCCGAGGTGCGTGAGGCGGGCGGCGCCTCACGCAGCGTGTGGCGCAACGCGACGCCGCGGTCACCACACGTAGTTGGAGTCGGGCGGGGGGCGCCTCTCCTCGGCCCGCTTCGGGGAAGGCGTGAGCTGCCGCTGCTTGGGGCCGCCCGGCCGCGGGGCGCTCGCCAGGCCGCCTCCATACCCTGCAAACAGAGCCAGGGAAAAGGAGCTGCAGAGGCAGGTGTCCTGCTCCCCACTGATTGTGCGAGGGGAAACGGTCCCTGTGCCCTCCCTCCCTGCTTCGAGCAAAGAAACTGGGACGGGCTTGGCGCGAATGAGCCCCAAAGAGGCTTAGCAGAGCTGCTTTGCTCTTGAAAATCCAAGATGAGCAATAAGAATGGAATTCAGAGCATTATGTGATAATCTACGGTTTCGTTTGCCCAGCTCATCATTTCACGTCTTTCTAGAGCACTGGTCTCCTTTTCTGGAAATTTGGCAAGATTTTCCAATTTCAGGCAAACGTGGATGTTTCAGGTTCTTCTAAGTCTTGAGGTTTATGGTTAAAAACAGACTGCTGAATTCCTGCCACAAGGACAATGAAGCAGGTCTCTGAAACCGACTGCAAATCTGCTCCAAAGTTCAGGCGATATTCAGGGTTAAGTGAAAAGTGGGAACTGCAGTGCCACACACAGAGCTGTATGTGCAACTTAACTCCTATGTAGGCACTTCACATAACTGTGAGTTTTACCCAAACGGCCCATTCTCAGTTTCTTGCAGTGCTAAGCACGGCAGGACTGTACATAAACTTTTAAACCACGTAATAAAGGCTTCAAAACCTTGATGCTGACAACAGTGTTCGACTTTAAAATCCTCATAATATGGCAGTCACACTCTGTGTTTTGCTTCTATTGCACAGATAATTATTTCTTTGGGGACATTCACTCATAGCATCTGTTCTTTCACTTGCTATCTAAGGTGTTTATAATAAAAATATTACAAGAATAAAAAGTGTATTATGGGAAGATGGAGTTGAAGCTCATACTGATTTCCATGTACTTTTTTTCTAACTATAACTTACGTCAACATTATTTGTCCTTTGGCAAATGACATATGTAATTACACTGTTCCGCTAGCCTACAGGAAAAAAAGAAGATTCCTCAAATCAAATTTTCACTGCATCATCTATTTTAGTTAGATGCTACACATTTTTTATGCAACTACTATATTTACTCTGATATATTTTAATGTGATACTAGTCACAGGCCTCAACAGTATTTAATAAAAATGATTATTCATTTGATGTAGCATTGTAAAATACACATTTCTTTTGACTAACTGGTGCATTTTATAGCTCCAGATTTTTGCAAGTTTTTTATCATTGCCACTTAATATATTCAATATGAGTAATCAGCCAACAGTGTTTAAGATAAACATTAATAGCTGATATGATCAGTTGCTTCACTGTAGCTAGATGTCATAAGGATCACAATTTGAAAGCACAAATTCATTTTAAGGAATTTAGCTTTACTGCAGGACAACATATTTTGTACTCTGTGCGGTGTGGATAGGAAAGAGGAGGAGAAAATCTGAAAGCTGCTAAGCACGTATTTTTTATAATCTTTCAGGTTTTCCCCATTTTTTCCTAAGTTTAATCAGTTTTGTAAACTGAAAGAGTTTTATATATAAAAATGCCTATCAAATATTTTAAAGCCAGCTGACAGTAGCAGGGATTATTGAATGGCTTTAAATCAGCTCAACACCATGGGTGGAGTATACACAATGGCTTCTAGAAATCTCGTGGGTAGAAGAATCTAGATTTTCTACTATAAATAGGAAGGCTGATTTTGGTAAAATGATTTTATTTATTTTTTTCTAAGTAGTTAAATTACAGAATATAGTTAAAATTATGGAATATAAAAATGTTAGCTTTATCGCTTTACTTATGAAGTAGAAAAAAAAATGAGTGTTTTATCACTACTGATTGCAGAAGGGCTTTTGAAGCAGTCACTTCTACCCAGTCCCTGCTGTGTAAGGCTTTTTGATGTGGATTCTCAGGGGTTATTTCTCACTTACTTTTGTTGCAGTGCCTCCCGTGCCAGCCCTCTTTGCACTGGCATTTGTTAGGCTCCACGCAGGTGCCGTACGACCCACAGCCTGGCTCGCAGACAGCTGTAACAAAGCGAGAGGGTGAGTGTGACTTGTTGACTTTGCATCCAGCAACTGACTTCGGCATTTACTTTCCCTGCTCTTCCTTCTAATACTGTTGGTCTTGGCACTGCCTGGGGCTTTTGCAGTAAACCTGTGATTTGAAACTGAGTCCGTGCAGGCTCCTGAAGCTGAAGTGTCTGGCTCCGCGTTGCAAAGAGCGGCACATTAAGCAACAGTGCTCAGCACCCACCAGGATAGACAAGGGGACAACACAGACCACACTGCCCCATGCAAGGAAGGCAAAAGGCTCCTGCAGTGCTTTAACGCTGCAACATGTTGCTGTGCTACGCAGTAGCTATCTAGCATCATTTGCTGTTATTATACAGACACATCACAAAATCACAGGATGGTTGAGGTTGGAAGAGACCCTAGAGATCACACAGTCCAACTCTCCTGCTAAAGCAGGGACACCCAGAGCACATGGCACAGGGTCGTACCACATCACTCCTTTAAAGAAACTTGTAGCACAGAAAAGTTTGTGGGGAGGCCTTTGATAAAAAATAATAATAATAAAAACATTTCCATACTTCATAACTCTTTTAAGTCTGTCTATGCAGTACGTCCAGGAAACCAATTAACTTGCAGTGCCTTGACACCAAGCAGCTAGTGCTGATGTCATGTACAAGATACTGCATACGAGCCTCATGCTCATATACGTGAGCTTCATGCTCGTATACATGAGCTTGATGCTTGCATAGGTGAACTTGATGCTCGTATGCGTGAGCTTGCTGGCAGGATGGTTTTGGTACTTACGCTTGGAGCAAAGGTCTCCCTGGTAGCCTTTGGAGCACTTGCATTTATTCTTACCAGTACATTTACCTCCATTTCGACAAGGCTGATGGCATTTACCTGGAAACAGAAAGCATGAAAACAATAGCCTTAATCCCCTGTGGGTACTGGTGACAGTTGTGCTCAAAGTCTACCTTGTACCTGAAACACTCATCTGGTGGTGGGGCAAGATGTGTTGCGCAGGAGGACATGCTGGTAGGGCTATGTTTCCAAGACTGACCTGCATCCTGCACGGAAAGAGAATTGCCAATGCTGGGTGCCCATACCTTTTGCCTGTATTTGTGCCATTAGGACTTTGAAGGACCCCTTGTGCCACCCAACATGCTTGCCTCAGGCTCCTCACCCTTCTTGAGGGAAGCAGCAAACTACAGATTTTCTTCTTGCTGTTTGCAAAAAAGTGGCACCCATATCCATAAAGCACAAGCAGAAGAGGACATGGTGCCATGAGAGAGGTTTTTAAGCAAGGGAAGCTCAGAACTGACCAGGACGGTGGCTATTTGCAGAAAATAACCAGCCCGCCTGGGCCTGCCAGCTCGTAATAGAGGGCTCTGGTGCACCACAATGCCGTGGAAGGCACAGCGAGGACTGTTCCACACCACTGCTTGGAAACTAAGGGCCTATTAAGAAACATGCTCTCCTTTTCTGCCTGTAAAGCACAGAGCATCCTTGGTAGCTGTAATTAGACCAGTCAGACGTGTTTCAAGGCTTCTCCTTTTGGCCTCGAAATGGCTTTCTCTCACACTTTGCTGGAGGAAGAAGCTCTGTGTGACCACACTGCTGTGGAGCCTGGCCCTGGCTCGCTGGCCACGGAGGACACCCACGTTCAGGCTCCCTCAAACCTAGAGACCTGTCAGGCCCCTACTCCCTGTCTGGAACTTGTCTACGTCTTTTAACTAATCACGCTTTCACCTGTCTCTGTTTTCAAAGCCCAGGAACAAGCTTCTGCAAACCCAAAGTCTCCCTGCAGAAGCCTCTGGGCAAGGAACAGCTAGGTCCTCTGATCCGCACCCATTTGCATCTGAAGCAATTAATTATTGACAAGAGCCATGCTAAGGAAATCCAGGAATTTTGCTAGTTCTTCAAGCAAGCCTGGAGAGTTCGGGTCAAGGGTGTACACAGACTTCCAGAGTTGCATTAAACGAGCACTTGGCTCAGCACGGCTCTATTAACTTGGGACTAACATATTTGCACTGACTGGAGGAAAGGCTAATAATGCTCCATGTGATTAACCAAGAAAGGGAAAAAAGCAACAGAACAGTTGGTAACAAAAAGAGGAGGAATCAAAAGCAAAATAAAACTCTCCAGACTCAAACTGAAACACTAATTAGAGACAACGCACAACTATAGTTAGAAAAAGAAAAAAAGGGAGACTATGAATGCTTGTTAGTGTTGTAAACTGACTTCAGTACATTTCCCAGGAGTCATAGAGAGTGATTCAACTATTACTCAAGCTCTCAAATACTTTAAACAACATTTAAAAATACTTTGTAGTTTTCTGAAGATGGATTTCTGCCTATTGAAGAGGTTTTCTCCTCTTGTTATTTCAAGACCCCCAAGCCTGAATGTAGCTGGCCCTGGATCTAAGAAACCAGAATAAATGTTGTTTCTCCTCTGACGTTTATAAGCCTCATCTAGCTTTTTCTGCAGCCTTCCTCTGTGCTGGTGCAGTGCCCAGAGGTGTTTAGCAGCCATCAATCACGCTCTAAGCCTTGTTGTCCCAGCTTTACAAAAGCCTGGGCAAGTGCACAGCCTCCTCATCAACGGATTCCAAATTTAGCTCTTAGAAAACTCTAATTCTGAATTTTCTCTTTTTCTTTTTTTTTTTCCAGGAACTTGTTTACTAACTGCATTCCAATTAATTTAATTTTCCTGTACAACTAAACCTTTGCCAAAAGCCAAAAGTCAGTTGCACCTGTACTAAGCAAAGAACTTAAGGGTCCTTGAAATAGGCCAATTAAATGGGATACTCTTAATCATATGCCCTATAATATTAGGTCTAAGGATACTTCACAAAAAGTGTCACTGGCATAAAATATGTACTCCATGGACTTTGAATAAAACCTTCTTCATCATCTGAAATGTACCAACCAAGTAGACTTTTGGGAAGATAAAGAAAGAAATGAGGTTATGACAAAGTGTCAAATTTGAATTTGATATTAGCAGAGGCAAATATAGTGGAAATCCACACTGTTGAATTTGCCTACATCTGGTCTGAATTTATGTGAAAGAGCCATTATTATTGATTTAATATCACTAAAGCTTTTCTGCTTGTCTAACTAAAATTTAGATTAGGTTAAAAAGAATTCCAAGATGTTTTGTAATGGATGGGCATACGGTGAAACATTCGCTAACGTCTACGCATAACTACTGTGCAACATGCAGGTCCTATGGGGTTTGAGCTCTTCTTTGCACAGCTTTTTGTTTATTGTCCTCTCTCAGCTAACAGCCCATTAATTTCCATGTGTGAATTACTATTTGTTAATATAAATTTCTTAGCTGTGAGAGGAGCCTAACAGTTCTGCTGATGCATACCAAGAAGTCAACTCCTGTGTATAAGAGGCCAAATTTTGAGCTCCTTGCTCCTGTGAACACTCTTCAGAAAGTCAGTGACATGATTTACAGCAGAAACATGGGGAAGGTCCGTGCACAGCTGTCTGTTAGAAGCTTTAAGAGCAGAAAGAACACCCTGGGTTCATGTTCTCAAAACTGAAATGCTCGTACGCCATTCAAGTGCTGGGAACTATAGAATTAATCCAATTTAACAGAGCTGTGAGAAAACTCTTATTTTAGTGACATCAAGTACTTGACAGCTGACCTCCCAGTTCTGCTCCAGCATGGCCTTAACTCTACCCCCAGCTTTACAGAGAACACTTAGATCAACCATGAGCTAAAATATTTTGAATCGCTTTGATGCTAAACTTCTTAAAATAGCAAGTCTTTTGATGTTTGTGATATGGATTTTCAAGTTGCCATGTGAATGCAACTTAATACATTAAGTGAAAGCTCTCAGCTCTTAAGGTTCAGTCACCTTCTGATGCCAAACCCTTCCACTCCCAGTTTCTAGTAGCCTTTTCAGGGATCAAATCTCATGTTCTGAACACAAACGTGCATTGCCATAACTTCCAAAAATATCTTGTTTACAAGGGCTGGGCACAACAGCACATCTGTATTGCTTGCATGCTTACAGCTCAAAGGCTATTTCCAAGCCCAGTTGCTAGTAAAAATAAAACATGGAAGGAGGTGGGATGGTCTAGTGACAAGTCAAAGCTTTTCAACACGAATCTCATTGAGAGCACTGAGGCTTCTCACTCCCTTGGGGACCCCAACGTGCCACTTGAGACCCTCACTGTGAGCCTAGCAGAAGCTGGTCACACTTTATCTTTCAGGGGATGTAAACAGCAGCGTTTGATGTAAGTGAAAGGGTTGACACACAGAGATGATTACTCACTGATTTCACATTGGTCTCCTTCAAATCCTGAAGGACAAATGCATTTTCCCAGATAGAAACACGTTCCTCCATTGAAACAGGTTGTTGTACAGTTGGCTAAAACAAATAAAATAGGAATAAACTAAATCACTCGTGAACTCACTGTGACTTGCCCTTAATGTTTTCTGCTATTCATCCTGACACTGAGCATGTTTTCATCTGGTTTACAAAGGAAAACCGAAACACAGTTTTTCTGATACAGTGCTTTTTGCTGGCACAAGCACAAGTCAATAAAAAGGGACAGAAAGGAATGAACAATACAGCAATGAGGCCCCAAGCACGGGTTTTGTGTTATATCTCTCCCAGTCCCTCATGTTAAATGCTTGAAAATCAAGTCATTACTGCTATTGAACTCGAGTGTGGTAAAAGGACTGGCAGTTACAGGTGGGCACTTCACTAACTGAATGAAACTTAAAGAGGACTCTGGCAGGTTTCAGATTTAGACTAGAAAGATTTCTACAAGTTTCTGTTATATGGTGACATAGGGACAAATGCTGTATCTCTGACCTGCTAAATTACTTTAATTCCATTAGGCATGACTTTACACCAAACATCCGGAGTTCATATTAATCTTATAGTCCAACATCCTTCAAGATATTGGGCACATTTCGTTACAGTGTACTCTTAAAATGTTTTTCAGATGCAACGAAGGTCTCGTCGATGATGAGGTACAAGGCAGAAGGACTTTGATGATAACATTCTGTGCAAACCTAGCTAAAGGCCGAAAAAGTAAGGCATTATTTTGGCTTACAGCCCACCAGGGCCTTTTAATTTGCTCGATCCTTCGTTTGGCTCTGCAATAGTAAACACACTGTGATGTCCTGCACTCCTCTCTGCCAGCTGTACTGGTATGTAACAAACTTTTTTTTTATTTATTTATGCATATCTGGACTGCTCCAAATAACTGTTCTGAAGAGCTAATTGTTCCTTTTTATCCCCAAGTCACAACGCAGCAACAAAAAATGAACGGATGACTTATTTTCTAAGTGTCCATACTGATCAAACTAGTGGATTTTACTCCAGGAAACACAAGTTCAAATTCGGATACTTTACTTCATGGACCAGTGAGTTTTGTGGCGAATCTTACAGATTTTAATGGATCAACACTATAGTGAGTATATAAACTACTCTTCCCTGAGGGGTATCTGTGTAGTGTAAACTACCCTTCCCTCAGCAGTATCTGTGATGTGCTGCAATTCCTGATGCTCTTACTACTGCTCCTGGCTGGTTCCACCCCGTGTTACCTTTGTCACAGTTGATGCCGTAGAATCCAGGCGGGCAGATGCACAAGCCAGGTGTAATGCAGAGCCCCCCGTTCATGCAGCGAGGAGCGCACAGAGCTAAGGAGAAGCAAGGGAGGAAATCACGTCGCTGCGAGGACAGAGAGCAAGTCACCATGTAAGGCCACAATGCAGTTTCCTTGTGCCCCTTCTCCTTCTGCTGTGTGTAACAAGTCAACTTGGGAAGGAGTTCACTCCGCTAGTGAGCTAAATCAACCGTATTTCTGCATGACACCTGTCTGCATACAGCACTGCTAAAAAAGTGAAGATTGAGTTTAAATCTGATTCCATTGCAAGCAAAAACCATCCCTTTCACAGTTTAATGCTGAGCTGCAGACAGCAAGCTGCCCACTGAGACTCCTCAGCACCCTCTGGACTCCCCAGCATCCTCTGAAAATTTGGAGTAGCCGCTACCCCAGTCCTCCCCATCTTGGGAATTCTGTGCCCCAGGTTGTGTCTCTGTTCTGCCTGTAAGAGGGATTCGTGCTCAGAGGGGTCAGTAACTTAGTGGGGCTCCCAGGGGGTCTTTGCAACGAACCCTTCCCCTCATCTCTGCCTCCTGCATGGCCTGGTTTGGTGGGTAATTGCCCTGGATGTTCCCTCCCTCCCAAACATTTTTAAAGCCTCTATACAGACTTCACTGCCGTTGCGGCCACTCCACAAGTCCTCTCCGGGGAGGCCTGGCGGGGACGGCCTTTCCTCCGTGGTTGGCCACAATTAGTATGTGCAGTGCAGCTGAGGCCGCACCACAGAGCTAAACAGGGCCTGGCGCAGGACCGAGCAGGGGTAGGGACTTGTCCAGCCTGTGAAATTATCAGTGCCCTTCCTGGCACGGCTTCTGTCCTAGCCAGCGGGCGTGCTCCCAGAGAGTGCCCAGGCACGGTCCGCGGCTCCGGGAGGCCTCTGCTTTGGAGGTTAAAGAGTTTAAACACACACACATAAACTGTGCTGCGTCACCGGCCTCCAGGCCGCAAGTGGTCCCTGCCCTTGGGACTGAACATTTTACACGTTGCCCAAGCGTCTGTGAGCTGAGTGACACAGGACTAAGGAGGTCCTGGGGGCTGCTTCACTCCAACTTGGGTCACCCTGGGGAGAGTCTCCCACAGAAGGAGGTTGAAGGAAGGAACATAAGAAGAATCACACACAATCCCAGAATGGTTGAGGTTGGAAGGGACCTCTAGAGATCATATTCTCTGAAGGAGATCTCTTCTAGGATCTCTAAGATCTCTCTTCTAGAGATCTCCTTCTCTGGAGAGCTTCCATATCTGCCTGGATGCCACCCTGTGCCACGTGCTCTAGGTGTCTCTGCTGGAGCAGGGGGGTTGGACTAGATGGTCTCTAGAGGTCCCTTCCAACCTTAAGCATTCTGTGATTCTGTGACCTAGTCCAACCCTCCTGCTCCAGCAGGGACACCTAGAGCACGTGGCACAGGGTGGCATCCAGGCGGGTTTGGAAGATCTCCAGAGAAGGAGACTCCACAGCCTCTCTGGGCAGCCTGTTCCAGAGCTCTGTCACCCTCACAGGAAAGAAGTTCTTCCTCACATGGATGTGGAACTTCCTGTATTTTAATTTATACCCATTACCCCTTGTCCTGTCACTGGCCACCACCAAGAAGAAGAGCTATTTTCCTCACCAATTGACACTAATTTGCAGGTCCCTCCCTTCCAGAAATATTTTTTTGGCTGCTATTTACTAATGGGAGGAAAAGAGAGACCGTTTCCCTCATGCCTCCCATCTTTATCATTCTGCATCCAAATTACATCTTATCTTCAAATAAACAAATGCTGTGTAAAAAAGTTCTGTGCTTCATTTTCCAGCTAGTCTTCATTAGCAGCAAAATTCTACTTAATCTTTTTGCCAGATGAAGTCTCCGTGACTGAGTATCCCTTAACTATTGTGCCAATTTTTGCTAAAAACAGTCCCTTAGAGAGAAAACATTTTCCTTGTAAGCAACTGAGGATTCATTAGATAATGGACCATAGCAGTAATTCTGTTGTGAGGATTTGAAATACACAGAATCTTCAGCATAGACCATTCCCATTTTTAGAAGAGGTTACATTGCAGGAGTTAACGCTTTTGTTATAATTATGTAAAGAAAACTGTTGTGAAGATTTTGTTTTAAATTACCTTTCTCACAGTGGGGTCCATAAAATCCATCTGGACATTCACAGACATGTCTCTCATTGCAAAATCCTCCATTTCTGCATCCACCTGGACATTCCGCTTCATAAAATATAATGATAATCTTAGTTGGATATTGCATACTTCACTGCCACTCAGTTTTCTGTAGGATCAATATATTCCTTTGATACAACAGCAAAGATATTCACTGGCAGGCAGGTAAACGCTGGCAGAAATGAAAGCTCAGCTAAGAACTCCTCAAGAGAAATCAATGTCTTCTTTTGTTAATCTGCAAATACAGGTTTGATTGCGTGTTCAGATAAACACGACAGATTTGCTAATAGAGTGTGTACACCACTGCTCAGCTATGAAGCGGATCCTCTGCCTAATCTATCATTTCCAGTCCCACTCAGGAATGAACCAGTACCCAACACAGGACCTGCATTTTGTGCAGCCTTAAGTAAACTGCACTGCGGTTTGCATATTATTAATACGTCCATTACTATGGAGGTGACAAAGTGACGAAATTTGCATTCGAATTAAATAGTCGCTTTGAGAAAGGAAGAAAACAGGATAAAATCATTCCTGCACAGTGAACCTGTATCATCACCCAACTCTTATTCACATCTCAGCTATCGATTAAACACTGGTTAAAGCACTTGGCAACACTGGCTGGACTACAGAAGGACAAGAAATACATCTGGGTATCATCAGCAGCCTCAAAAAGTTAGAGACAGTCAAACAAGAGGCAGAACAAATTGGAACCCTATGGAAGCCCATGAAAACACGACTGCAGGGTAGAAAAGCAATTACTCAAAAATATCTTCCCAGTTCTCTCACAGATAAGGAGGAATGCACGGAAGGCTGCCTGCTCCCACTGAACCAAGTGCACATTGTACCAGGGGCACAAAGTAGCTTCGACAGAGGAGGTATGATGGTCTCTGCTGGATCCGTTTCGAGGAAGACAAGTCCACCTATGTGGCATCTTTTCTGACCCTCTGTGACTCTCTGCACAACAAGGTTCAAACACCTCTGAGGTTGAGCCTGAGAGAGCAATCTTGTTACAACCATTTTAACCCAAACTGAAAGGTCACCTACAAAAAGGCTGTTGACTAAAAGGGTGGCATCACATCTTTCCCTGCCCCTTTTGGCATGATAGTGCAGTAAACATATGCAACACCTCCCAGTGGTACCCTTAATATTTCTCTATTGACTTGTCACCTACTTTTAACACAACTGCTGGCATCTACCATGCTTAGGCAGTGAAGCTGTACTACTGATTCACTCCAGTTCCTACTCAAATAATAACTGAGTTCAGATTCAAACAGTTAGGACCTTTACGTGCATGCATTTATAGTGGCAAGGAGCATTAGGATGTCTATAAATTCAGGTGGATAGAGTTGCCTGCAGCCCACAGAGATATTTGAAATTGTAACTCCTGACTGTAGCTACAAAGGAAAATAAACCCCCAAATTTAAAACAGATCCTGAATGATACTCCTCTCTTCTAATATTTGAGCCAGGTAAATCTACCTATTAGCTAGGTTTATCTACAAAATTTAATTTTTGAAAATTTAACTAAAAGCTGATTAGAGCCACAGGAAAATGTGTTAACCATCAAAGCTAGGAGCAGTATTCTGTTCCTGCCCCACTCACACAATATACCTCTGTCCAGTGACATTCAAAGGACAACCCAATAGTAAAGAAAAGGGAAGAAAATCTGACATTATCAGCAGTGGATGTTGTGTGGAACTGTCCAACAAGCAGGAAAGGGACAAGGGGAAAGGGAGAAATTTTTAAATGTTCTTCTATGTAAAGCCAAAGATACACCAAGCAAAAATATTGCTCTAAAAGCAAAGCTGCTAGCAAAGGTACTAATAATGGTAAATGCTTTTTGTCTTATTTTGTTCCAACACTACAGCCTAGGACTCTTACTGGAAATGTTTCTCTCTCTGTACACAAATGCAGAGCTGCTATTCATTACAGAAAATGCATGCTTAAATACATGCCATTTCAAACAGAAAAATAGAAAAACATATTTTTGTGTGTGTGTGTGGCCACCTCTTAGCCACAACAAAGACTCTCTTTTCCCACAAAATTGCTCCCTCGTTTTCCCCACTTCCTCTAGTGGAGGCCCCTTCCGGCTGGCCAGGAATAACTGGAAACAAGGATCTGGGGCCCCGGCAGGAGGAATCTGAGCTTCTTGCCATCAAGGACTTCTTTCAAAGGAAGCAAACTAAACTAATACCAACCGGAAGGACCATTCTCATCTTTCTTAACCTGGCTCAAAATGTCGCAGTATCCATGTCATAAAATCGAGTGCAGAAATGGAAGTTACCCCAGTACATGCTGAAAGATCGAAGGGGTGAAAACTCCTCTCCTGCTTACCTCTAATGACTGGAAAACCATCCTCCGAGTAGCCATAGCACTCAATGCTGTCACACTGTTAAATATGACTTTATTATCAACAAAACTAGCAATGATAATAACAACTAATAACACAGAAACCATGGTTTCTTGGAATGCTACAAAAGCCTGCATTTGGATCTCTCTTGTTCATGCCTCATTTTTCCACAACACAGACTTGTAACTTGACTGTCCCTATTAGGTTAGCCCAACGCTATTTCCAAAGTCAGTATCTTTGAACTGAAAATCAAAAAGTCACAAAGCTTTTTGTGTTGTGTTTACATTGGACCCATGTCTTCATGCACCAGATCTGATTTTGCTTCTCTTAAGCCCCTCCGTCTTATTTCTCTCCCCATTTCTTCTTCCCCTCCTCCAGTTTCTCTGGGCTAATTGGCAGCAGTGAAGCTTCAAAGGGGACAAACAGCTTTGCTCTTTAGGTGTAGCGAGATTTCAAAGAATAAACAGCTCCTTCTCCTGCCGCTTGCTCTTTGAAGCCACACTATAGCCAATTAGTTCAGAGAAAAGAGCGCAGAGAAGAAAGTGCGGGACTAGGAACAAGGATTTAATGGGAGAAGAATAAAAATCTCACTCTTTGTACCTCAGCCGTGACATGAGTTAATCAGATGCAACTGCATACAACATGGGATAACTGCCTTATCTTAGACACTGATCTTACTTTTTCATTTCCACAGCTTCAGTTCAGAATGATAATTATTACAGTTGTTTGTAGTGTATCAGTTTAATCCAAAAAGTCTTACTGCACAGTGCTTAGAGAGTGGTAAATTAACAGGTCCCCTGCTTCCTGAGTAAATACTGCAGTAACTCTATCATGTCCTTCTGTTGCTCTTCTGTCAGTGCATCCTATGGGTGTTTATTGGTTGATGCCTGCAAATACTGAGGACTAGTTTCCACCAGCTTCCAAAGAAGTGCTTTACTATCCAGACAATTCTAGTAAAATCAAACAGAAAACACTAATAATAAAGTTTTTATGAGTGTAAGGGAGAAAGGAGTTCTCTCATCGACTCAAATGTCTCATAAGCTTTGCAAATAGCAGCAGGCAGCCCTTGATGTTGAGGCTGATGTAGTGTTGTATCCAACAGCATCAACAGGTTGCCATTCAGAGCTCCAGAGAACTTGAAAGCAGCTTCTGCAAAATGTTTAGATTTATGCTTTTTTTTTTGGACTCATTTTGGATGTGCAAATTGAGCTTTTAAGAACTGCTGAACAGTGGCATTAACAGGCACTAATTGAAGTCACTGCTCCCTCTGTGGATCTCAGAAGTTCAATTCTTAAAATTACGTGCAATTTCTGAAATTGCTAGTCTCAGCTTGCTTTTTTATTTGCTAGCTCTTCTCAAAAAATCTCAAATAACCTCCTTATTTGTTGTTAAATTGTTAAATTTCTATCAATATCCTTGGCACAATGAGCTGTGAACAGCAGGAGAGTTACCTGTAACAGTCTCTTAAGTGAGACATAATCCACACTAAGTAAAAGGTTTATCACATAGCCAATGAACAGCAAATCCACAGTCAGAGGCTCAAGAGCATGAAATTCATGACTCTTGCTACAGATTTCATGATCACTCTTTCTCCATCTTGTCTAACCATTATTCTGAACAAAACATAAGTTATGCGACCTGGTCTAATGGCATTTAGTCATGTCCTCTTAGGCATTACCTTGCTGACAGGTTTTGAAGAAGATGGCATTCTGTGGTGTCTGGAGAATTATGTTGCCTTCTGAGTTCATTATGATCACATTAACCTCAAACGCAGCAACTCCATCCTGTTTTCCAAGGCAAGGAAACCCAACCTGAACGACTACAAGGAGAATCATAGTAATAGTAACAACAACAACAATAATATATGTAAATAAAAACATTAATTGAATTACCAAAAATATAGCTAATAAGTATTTACATTTAAACTTCAGAGCGCAGCCACAGATGAAGAAGTGTAACACAGAGATAAGCAGGTCACCTTACTGATAAGAGACTCCAGGACTGGGACTGCAGGAGAGATGAGCCTGGCCTCGTTTGCTCACGTAACCCCAACAGTGCACAGCATAGACAGCGATCTGGAGGCAGGCAAACTCCTGCCTGCAGACAAGGCAATTACCTACATGGAATTATCTAGGCACACAACCTTCAATACCACCTAAATGACTTGGAAGTCCACATTTAATTTCCTGAGCTGACCCGATCACTTCTGAGGCCAAATGTTACTGGCTCTCACATCACTTCTGCAAAAAGATCTCACATATTTTTGAAAGAGTATTGCACTAGATGTGTTTTTTTTTTTTTTGCTATTTTGGATATTGCAGATAACACTCAAATAAAATACTGATTTAATCAAAGCTAACTCTGGCAAAATGGTACACTTAAATAAGATCATGGGTGCAAATATTTAAAAAAAGAATAAAAAGACACATCACTTTCTGACAGAACTTGTTAAGTGCAACGGATAGTTGGAGACTGGCTTTCCAGGAAAAGCATTCAAACACTCTTGAACTACAAAGAGTCCAAGTAAATAATTACGGCCAGTAAATCTGGAGTATTTTAATGAGGAAGCAAGCCTCATACCTCAGAGCTATGGAATGCTGCTCTATGATTGTCACAATTGATCTTAAATAATCTTCAGATGAAACTATTATCTCTTTTCTGCAAAATTGGCTCCTCCTAGCTCCATTATAAATTAGATCCAGCTAATAGTAACCATTTAGTCATTTTTTTCCTGAAGTTGGCCTGAGATTTCAGAACAAAATATTGAGCTAACGGCCTTACATTTGGTTTGGTTTAAATTGCTTGCTATAAAAAATTTTGCAAGTCATATGCAATTGTACCATTTTTGTTATTTGTTTCCCTGAAAAAATGAAGAATAATTTATTGCTAAAACACATTCCGCTTCTGATACATCCTACAGAGTGAAAGGCCTGTTGTATTTTTCATTATAAAGTGAATTCGTTAATGAGGGCCTTTTATACCAATCAGTTAGAAGACAGATTAAAAAACTTGTAACTGTGTGGTAAGAAAGAAACACTTACAGGGGATTAAAACCAATTTAAATGCACTGGACTTCTTAAACTGTAGTAACCTTCCTCGAGCTCAAGTGTAGGAAATCGTTTAAGAGGACACTTGTATTAGCATGTGTGTGATCTAGCTGCTGACAGATATGGGGAGGAAGAGATGGCAGAATTTATGCTGGCACTGTGAGCCACATCTGCGGTTCAGGGAATCAGCAGCAAAACTCTGATCTCTCCAGAGATTCACCTGTAAATTATGACAGCCTGCAGGGTGAAGACCAGGAATATATTCCCTAGGGCTAAATATAGGCCATCTCCTAGACCTCTTAGGGTAAAGCTGAGCTGTGTTCAACACATCGCACAGAGCATAGTCCTCTGCACCCCACATCCCTGCACCCCGCACCCACACGCTCGCAGCCGGCAGGAAGGATGAGCAGGGCAGTGGAGGGGCAAAGCTTCATGCTGGTCCCTCTTTCCCAGGTTCAGGATGCAGTTTACATTTGCCCATTGCTGGCTGAAATTAGGCAAGGGGGAATCCACAGTTCAGGGCTTTCAGCTGCTGCCTATGGCCTCAAGTCACCAGGATGTAGAACTGTCCCTCTAGAGCGTTTAGATTTCTGTATCCTCTGGAACATGTCCAGGGCTGCATGTAGACAGCTCTAGCAGTCTTCATGTGAGAAAAACTTAACCAATTTTAAAAGGAATCTACATAAATCCAGTGACTTCTAATGCAATTTTAGCTGGTGGTTTGAACGCTGTACTGGGTTGTGGAGGATGACACTTTAATCTCTTTTGTCTGGGAGCTTAGGCCTTTTCTCTCAGTTGCAGACCACAGGGATTCAGTAGAATCCCCTACAAGCAGAAGGAGTACTTGGCTTGAGCCCTGTGTTGCCCTGGCACAGTATGGACCTGAGCCTCCATGTGGGCTCTGCTGCTGTGGGGACATGCCAACTTGCTTGGTGTTATCTTGGCACCAACATGAGACTGGCCACTGAGCACTGAGGGGACCATTTATTTTTTGATCACAGGCCACTACATTTCCTTTGAGTATAGACATGTTGGGACCAAGAGTTGGTCTGGAATCACTGTTGAAAATGCCTGACCTAGTTTTGAACTTACTGACTTTAGTCTGAACCACTGGATATTAGTAGGCCTTCCCTTGTGAAATGAGCCAGCAATCTTTCTTGCTGGGCAGTTATCTACACACTATAATCAAGATTCTTCTCAAATATCCTTTTTTGGATAAGCTAAGTACTTGTCAGCTCTCGAAGCTCACACTGAGAGGCACCCTGAGCCTTCCAATCACATATTTATATTTTATTACATGCATAGGTGCAACATGAATAATGCTCCAAGTATGGAATCAGACAGCAATCCTGGAATTTGGGTGTAGGATTTTCAAAGGAGCCAAAGGAACCTAAGTAAATTAGATCTAATTTAAATTCAAAGACAATTTGATTCCTCATCTCAGGAAAGATATACTGGATTTTAAAAGGTGGAGGGCAACAAGGTTGTGTCCAATAAGGAGCAGTTGAGTTGGCTAGGACTTTGCTCCAAGTATGGAATCAGACAGCAATCCTGGAATTTGGGTGTAGGATTTTCAAAGGAGCCAAAGGAACCTAAGTAAATTAGATCTAATTTAAATTCAAAGACAATTTGATTCCTCATCTCAGGAAAGATATACTGGATTTTAAAAGGTAGAGGGCAACAAGGTTGTGTCCAATGAGGAGCAGCTGAGTTGGCTAGGACTTTCCAGCCTAGAGAAAACTTAAGTGAACTCCTTAGCTTTGAAGGATAGAAGTTTAAAATCATGACTGGCATGGATAGGGCTGACGGCAGTGATTGACCATTTGTTTTCTCCATCAGTACAAGCATGAGGTCCCAGCAGATGAAGCTGACTCCAGCCAGGCAGACTCCAAGGACAGGAGGCAGATTTTCACACAGGAGGCGGCAGCGGAACAACCTGCCAAAGCGGCTGGAGACAGTGGGGCTGGAGCCCCATTGAAGCTTTAAAAATCCACTGAAGCCAATAGGAGTGATCTTGCTAAAATTTCATGTAGCACTCGGATGAACTAGCTAAATAAGATCACGATCTAATCACAATCTTCATTCTTGTTTCTTGCTATTCTTATGTCTAATAATACAGCTGTTTTTCCATTTATTTTCCCTTGTCTTAGCGTAACCTTTTTGAGCTAAAATGCTTTTTCAAGAAATAGCTTATTGATTTGTTATTAAATACAAACTTATGACTTTTTTTTCCTCTGACATGCCTATGCGTCGAAAAATAATCAATAGATACAGACCAAATTGGACATGATTGTTGAAACAGATTGTGAACAGATAAATTGTGAAAATAACTACAAGGTAGCAATTCACTACTTTTATAGAATGGATTTATCTAAGGCTACTTAGTTAAGGTCAGCTAGAAGTCATCATAAAACAGATCATCACACTAGCGGTTCACTGTCAAATTCAGGAAATGCCTCAAATACGGTACGTGTGCTGATTGCCAATTGCTGTTAAACACCAGGTACATTATAATGCCAAACTTAAACACTGCTTACTGTATACTGAGTATACTAGTGCACAGCACATGCTCAGCATAAGGAAACACTATGGACAGAGCCATGCTAGTCGTGGGTCTCAACTAGCAATGCTACTGACAGGGTTGGTCCATTTTGCTTTTGATCAGACCTCCCATCATGACAGATAACAGAAATTTTGCTGAAGCTAGGAGATGTCATCTCTGTCATCCCTGCAGTTGTAGATCATATGCTTCCTAAGCAGAGTCAGGAGGGAACATTTTGATCTATCTTTTCTGAAGATTTGAAAAAAAAAAAAAAACAGAGAATAGATTATGAATATAGAATGTTGAGTGCAGAACTTACCTACATATAAAGAAGGTGAGATATATGACAAGAACTTTGCTTAATAAGAATTCTGCCTTTGTGCCTTTTTTGCTACTTTTAGAGTAATTTTCTTTATTTCAAAAGGTACTGGCTTGCAGTAAATTAAATTATAGCAATTATGGTACAAGTATTGTTGCTCTTTTCACCCAAATCCTTTATTTCTGTTATTTCCACTTACTCCATACACAGCACTTACACTAAATTCCAGGTGCCACAGCAAAAAGCCGTGCTGCAACATCACTCCAATATTACCCCAAAACAAGCTGAAAGGGGACGATACGAAATACAAGCATTCAGAGTTTATACTTAAAAAGGAGAAGACAAAAACAAGATTAGTCAAAGATGTAAACTTGTATGCTAGTTCTCCACTTTGATCCACTGACAGCTGCATTATGCTCTTGTTCCATTTCTCAGCTTTTTCCCATTTTTTACCAAGACAACCTTAGGCTGGCTAAAGCTAGTCATGAAACTATACATTAAGACACTGCCAACATCCAGATGTTTGTTTCCACCCTTCTGTCAGAGGCTAGCACTCCCACATACTATCTCTGAAGCGGATCATGTAGACTGTTACTCATCCACTGCAGGGCAAAATCAAGTAGACTAGAAAACCTCTCGGAACAGTTGCTGCAACTAACCCGGCTTACCTGCACTGTGGTGGTTCTGGAGCACTCATGTCAGCCTTGAGTCAGGATTTACTCAGACCTGTAAGCTTCAACTTATAGGATGGCTAATGCACAACTGAAGGAAAGGTGGTAAATGGTAATACCCTAAATGAGAACACATGTCTCAGAGCTGAAAGCCTGATGAGAGCATCAGACCCCAGCTGGAAGTATAATGCTCATGATCAGCAGTCTCTAACAAAGAGTATAATTTAATAACAATTCCTTACAGCATTCAAATATTGTGTGGTCTAAAAGTTGCACAGCTCAAGTAACAATAAAGTTTCAAATTCATGAATTTTAACATTTTGGGATAAATTTCTGCTGCTTTATCTTAAGCATATAAAAGCTTCATGTGACTTGGCTCAGACAAAATATGCTGCTGTAGTCAGGCATTAATAAACTACTCAATATCAAGCAGCATAGCAAGCATTTCTTTAATAATAAAGAGTGCAATTCATAATAAAACATTTAGATTTTATTTGCAGGGGAATATTTTTGACAAGAACACAATTTATATTATCGACAGTACAGACCTGATGCTTTGTGGGGAACTGTTCCAAGCAGAGGGATATTTATAGTCGGATCAGCCATTATGCCTTTATCCAAAGAGCGCAAGGACAGGAACTCATAGAAGTACTCAGCCTATGACAAAATACATGAGAAATCAATATATATTTTAATTGTATTCACTGAACTCTGTATTACCTAAATTATAGTAGAGAAATACTGCACTTTTAGTCCTTATGCCATTTGCTGGATTTGTTTATATTATTCCCCTGAGTGCATCTTTAGCTAAATGCAATTTTCATTTAATTTTCATTCTCATAATTGAGAGATTGCCAATGACCACACAATAAACTGGGTGCAGCATAACAGCAAAGAAATGGCTTGCATGCAGTGACCTTATGTTATACAGGGAAGACGTTGACAAGCCACACCTTTTATATAGTGGACTGCAGAGACCTGTATCAACAACTGGCTAATTCTTGAAGATGGTTTTTGGGGCAGAAATCTCACCAAACTGACTAGTGAGCCTGGACAACTGGCCTGCCCAACCAGTACAGCTTAAAACTGGCTTGAGGATATTCAATCTGATCAATATTTCTTCATACATGACGCAAAGTTAGCTTCTTATTGTCTAGTGCTAGATGTCTTCAGTGTAGATGTATAGACTATTTTGCACTTGAGATGCATGCTTCTTAGCAAGAAGTTACCCAGGGCTTCTGCTGCAGTAATGGAGACTGTATTCCCTAAGGCACAATTGTAGATGCTGAAAGATGGTGGAAATTAATTATTTCCCTAAGATCTGACTTCTCATTTACCATGAAACATATAAGGGATGATGAATTTCCTTACATGTATTTTTATGTGCTGCTTGCAGGAAAGTACCTGAAGAACATCGGCAAAAATGTGTTCTCACTCAACCGCTCAGTGGAATTAGACAGTATTGTTTGTACCTGCTTTGTAGCTAGGGTAGGGAAGTAAAGAGATTTAAACCAAAATTTGACAAGAACTTTGGACCACTAAATGGCAGTCAATTAATTTCTACAAGATGGCAGTCAATGTCCTTAGTCAGAAGACTGACTTTTATCTCCTGTAATACCCCTGCACAAGGTACTATGTTTCTTGCAAACTCCACAAGCCAATAATTTGGCACTTCTTAAAATCAGTGTTTAAAACTGTGTTTAAAAATAATTTTAAAAGTATTCTTCTATTAAAAGAAACATTCAAAATGATATGAATTCTATCCTGTCAAACATGGGTACGTCCTTTAGATTCACAGCATAGATCCCTATCAATCAAGCTAATAGCATAATTGGTAGTAGTAGGAAGTGATTATCCTCCTTTTAAAGCACTCCAAAGAGAAAAAATAATGTAAGTTTCTCAGCTACGTGGTAAGAAGATGGATATAGAGACACAGGAGACGGACATGGAGACCAGTGACGGCTTCACTCATCTCCTTCTTGCAAAGCTCTTGCGAGCTGTGTAGAAAGGTTGTTATGAAAGTCCTGATCAGCCTTGGCAGCACGTCCTGTCTGTGTAGTCTTTGGAGATGGCAAAAAGACCCCATCAGTATTCAGGAAGCTTTGAGGGGCTACAACACACACAGACTGTGTCTTCACAAGGAGATCTCAGAGAAAGACTTGCAGGAGAACAAGTAGGGCAGGAAGTGATGGAAGTTCAGGGAGGCTTAAACACATGCGGCAAAGAGAGGGGACATGAGAAGCAGTCAAAACTGAAGTCTGTGGTAATATTCAGAAAGTTGCTTTTAATTAAAGATTTTTTTCAATGTAACATACCATGCCAAAATATGAAAACAAGCCGTAAAGTATTAGATTGTGAACATTTTTGTTTTCAAATAATTCTTAGGATCAGAAAGATAATTATAGGCTCTCTACAACATCTATAGAATACTACAATAACAAAGTTGATGCTGTACTGTCTGTTTCTCATTGTTAGCTTTGATGTTTGCTCATATCTAAACCAGGTCATAATGGCTTATATTATTAAAACATTATGTTCTTACTATTCTGGTAAACAGTAATTGTTAACTAAACCAAACAGCTCCACTCCCATATTTCCATTCTAGTGGTCACAAAATCACAGAATAGTTGGGATTGGAAGGGACGTCTGGAGATCATCTACTCCAACATCCCTGTTCAAGCAGGGTCAAAGAGAGCAGGTTGCCCAGGAATGCTACTGTAGCAGGCCAGTTTGTGAGTCAGAGTCTTGACTGATAGGAAAGGAACTGGAATTCCAACTTCTGGAGAATCAGTGACATCTAAGCACAAAGACAAAAGGGAAGTTCACCAAGGGAAAAAGAATCGACGTTACTTACAGTCTTTCAAGGAAGAAATTAGTTTAATCACAGCAGATGCACAGGAATAACATGTCAGAGCCTGGAGTTAGTTCACATTCAAAAAGTGGCAAGAGATACTGCACAAGCAACAAGTTTTCCTTTGAGGCAAGGTGCCTCCTCTCACTACTTATGTGCAAATACTCATGTATTTGTTTAGCTTGCAAAAGCTAAACTTTTTACAATGGTATTATCTATGAAGTCCTGAAACACCTCCAGTAGATGATGATGATTTCAAAGTTTTTAAACTGTTTTTTAAATCGTGTGTGCTGGAGTGAGATGGTTAAATTTTGATTTAAAAATAACATACAAAAATCACAGTCTAGAGTGGCTGTACAGAGCAGGAGAGTGGTTTGACTCCTCCAACCTGAGTCTGAAACAAGATTTGGCTGCCACAAATCCTATCTGTTTGGAGGCAATCTCTCTTGACACAGTCTCTACATCTAGTCTCCAGCATTGTCCTGCTGTTGAGTTGATTGCCAATTAGCTTGCATTAATCAGCATGACTGAAAAGCAAACAACACACTCTCAACAAATATTTACTAGGCTTCAGCCTAGCATGGAATTTAGTCTTGATGGTTAATTGATGAGATAGGGCTGTGCAATTAAAATCTATTAAAATCTAGATAATTTAATATTGCTCACAATTAATGCTGTAAATGGTCATTGTGTGTGACCTAGTAGCGTGAATGAATTTCCTCAGATATTGTCAAGAGATAATGAGGAAAAAATGTAATCTATAATCCCTTTTCCATTAAAAAAGCTCTCTTGTCCCTGCACCCCCCCCCCCTTTTTTTTTTTTTAAAGCCAGTGTATGACCTGGGCAAAAATTGGTATTGAAGGTAAAATCTTACAAGAAAGGTGTTATGGGATGCGATGGAGAAAGTGGGAATTGCTATGAATTGCTAGTCTTTGACAATTGCACATTCTACATGTGTGGGAAGCTTTTTGGTTTGGACTTGGTTTCAGGATGCCCTTGAGAAGAATATTCTTTATGTGTGTGAAACATTCATTTGAAAACATCAGAAACTGAGGCAAAGGCCTCTGAAGACCTTGTGTGAACAGCATGGGGACTGCGGTGCCTTTAGGCAGCAGGTAGCCCTACACAGATACCCCTCAGCAGTTCCCCATGTGGGGAAAGCCCTCAGCAAATGAAGGAAATTTCATTCTGGGCAAATAATTCCAGGGTCAGGATTAACTTTTATAGACTTTAAATGGGAGTTTTCTATAAATTAGAGGAATTTAAAAGGTTATAAAAATAATGAAACTCTCTAACAGCCACTGCAGAGAACATCTGTTGGCAATTGGGTTTTAAATGATATACTCTTAAAATTCTCGCACAACTCCAGTCTTCAGTGGAAGATCCGTTGTTACAGTTGTCTCATTACTTAAGTACCATGTTGTTGCTAACACATTTTTGTTTCATATTTAATCAAAGCATCTCACAGGAATGTGCTTTATGATCTCTTCATTTTACATGAAAGATGTAGGATTAGAAATAATGGTAGTACCTGAAAGTGGAGTAATTTAAAATGTTGTATATCACAGCTCAATAACTTAAGGAAATTCGCAGCCTTTCTAATGAAGGAAAGAGAATCTGTGTCATCTTTTCAAATAGATACAAGAAATGAACTGTTCTCTTTTCATTATTTAAGTAACATCGTTCTATTCAGTTATCGATTACATGACAAATACACATTCTAATGGCAATTTTCTCTATTTAGAGAAAGAACCTCATCAAAAGTTCCTTTTTAGCTCAGATCCATAGATATTCCTGGCTATGCACACACTAGATTTATCATGTGTTATCCATAGCAGACGCTCACAGCTGTGTATGCCATCAATAAAATGGCAAAGTGAGACAACATATGTGTTTGTTAGGTGTTTGCAGTATGGACCACTACTTCTCCAGGATATTAACTGCATTAGGTCAGAGAAGTGTATCTTCTGTGTTCCAAGATGAAACAAGATGAGACCAATTTCAGCCACAAGAGGAAGCTCTGTCAGTGATGTGTGTACCAGGCTATTGATGCATTCAGGCCAGAAATTAGTATGTCAGCAGCACATTTTTTTTTACGGCAAGGCAGTCTAGACATTTCTGTAATGAACAACATATAGATCCCTCCTTAGACAAGCAGATAATAAACTGTCTGCCTACAAGGCTTTAATTTTCTGCTAACCACAAGAGCCAGAAAAGGCAGCTTTGCCTTAACTTTTAATTAGTCATGTCACAGATTGTGTAAACCATATTTTGCACCTCCATGTGGCCCTCAAAGATATCTGCCATCAGCCTTAGAAGGCAGTCCCAAAGTGGGAGGCGCACTTAACAATATAGAGGAGGTGATACCCACCCCTCTCAGAAATCCTGTTTGTGAAAACTGATTTACACAAAAGATGGAATAAGCTTATTGTCAGTTGCTGGCCCATTTTCCAGTACCAGCTAAGTGCTGGGAAAGCTTCTAAGTGCATGGAGGCAAAATGAAACAGCAGATGAAGAGAAGTAGAGATACACATAAAACAAACAAAACAGAAATATTTTTGTGTCTCTTTTATATTTTAAAATAGTTGGACCCATATTAGAATTCAACAGAACAGGCAAATAAAAAAAAGGAATTATTTCAGTGTCAGATGTCCAATGATGCGGTGAAATGCACACAGCTCTGTAGCTTCTCTTATGCCTTCTTTCTCTATGTTAACAAAACCAAGGAGGACCCAAGTACACATATTATTTATTTTGATAGTGGATTGAATCCCTACATGCAGCTTACAGCAACACCAAATGGTAGGCTTAGTGGGTTTGTGTTTTGTAAGAAGAACAGTAAAAAAACTCTCTGATTTTATCCATGTATCTCCTGTGACAGGAGACTGTGGATGGCCCATCAGATCCCTCAACAGGATGATTTGTACAGTAAACACAGTAAAAATGAGACATTTCCTGATCATTATCAGAAGAAACTCTGAGTTTTGGATGCTAGTATTACAAGGTTCTAAAAATGCTTCACATAGGAAAGGCAGGCAGAGGTCTGTGCGGAATATACCAGACTGTCTTCCAAGGTAATGAGGTAGAGATTCACTTTAAAGGTCAGTAATACAAAGAAACCATGGTCAAGAAGTTTGGTGAGGCCACAGGGTATCAGAGTTAATTTTATGGCAGTTGGTATGAGCTTTGAAAGAACTAGAAAACAAGGTGGCTACTTGGTCATTTTAGAATGACGTTTTCTCTTGTTAGATGTTGAGATATAAAAGTGCTGTAGTGTTTGAAGATGTCATTATAAAGCAACCTGGCTGGAAACTAAAGAACATGACAGAAGGAGTGAGGTTTTAGAGTGACGCTAATGAAAAAGAAAAATCCAGTTGCACTGCTAGATCCTTAGCTTTGAAACTCATTCTCGAGAGCAGCAAAAGCAGACAACCCAAAAGCTGAATGTCTACTACACATTCCTGTCCATCGCCAGAGTGCTAACGAAAATGCAGGTTTTGTTTAGATTGGAAGGAATCCCATGTCGCAGTAACTGGAATCACTGGGGCCATCGGCAAGGCAAAAGACTTGAGGAGCAACACACAGGGGAGCAGATCCTCAGCTGACTCCAAACAGGGAAAAGTACTCAACTACAAAGGCAAACAGCATGTGGGAGCTCCTAAAAAACACCTTACTTGTCTAAGAAAGAAAAGGACCTTATTTTTCCTGAGAACCTACAATGTTTATGTAGATAGTTGTCACAAATTTATGGCTACTCGTAAAGGCTTGGAGATTCCTACTCCTCTTCCTTGCTTTATTCAGAAAGCAAAGGAAAAGCAAGGGAGCATAACTGGCCATGTTTAGAAGATTTCCTGTTCAACAGGTTTTTTGTTATGTAATTTATTTCTATTTTGCTAGAGCTACTTTTGAGGAAATTAAACTAAAAGGAGACATCTATTAGGGTTTTGATAAATACGCACAGCTAATTACACCTTGAAAATCTCTAAAAGAAATGGTAGAACCAGCCTGGAATTTTAAGTGCTCTATATGTGGTTTTAATTGTTTTCTCTGATGTCTCACAGACAAAAACTAGATACTTGTACTTTGGGGGAAGGGAGAGAAGCAAACAGCACACCAAAAGGAGAAATACTAATAAAAGTTCAGATTAAAAAAAAAAGATACACAAACCTGCACTGATTTTCAAATACTAAATGAAACATATTGCTCTGGTATCTGGAGAATTGGTAAAAGTTTTTCTGCTGAAAAGTTATATCTTGCCCTGGCACAACAAGGACTGATTCATTTCTTTGTCACTCACCAAAAGATCAGTGTTGTCTCCAGTGGAGTTTTCACGATCAGGACTTTTTCCTAAGGCTAAAACAAATGGGATAAATTATTACTGCCCCTTAGGAAAAAAAAAAAAAAAAAGTAAAATCCTGTCTCATCACATTAGTTCCTAACAAAGTAAAGCTGTACAGGCCTGCTACCTACACCTGCAACATATATACACAGCTGCACCCATAACAAGAGTAAACTGTGGGTTTTTTCCCCCCTCAAAGCTTGAAAAATGAATGAAAGCCCATCTTGGCCAGCCCTGCAAGTGCCATCTTTAGGCAAACTGCAGACAGTTTGCAGTTTCAAGCTCTGGATTTACTTATTGATTAGTAATTAATTAGCCTTATTCTCTTCAGGGACAATCAAATAATTTCAATAAACCTCTACAGTTACGGAAATGATTGCACTGACCAATTCAGACTAGTTATCATGGAGATTTGAGCAAATGCTACATTTGATTAAACAGACTCCTTTCGAAAGCACAAATGCCACCCTTATAGATGGTGGCTCAGTTCATGTGATGAGGGGAAGTGCACAGCTGAAGGATAAGATAATCCACCTCCTGCACGGTGGTAAACACGGGTAATGCATCCAGATTCATTTTGGCTGTGCTTCAAACTCCCAAGCCTTTGTTCTTAAGCCTCCCAGGGCAGCTTTGAAGTCTGGGATAAAACTCCCCTAGCACACCATTACCAAAGAACAACCTTTTGATTATGATCTCATGAAAGTGTAATCAATAACTTACACAAGTTAAAAGCGTGGCAAACAGCAAAGGTCACATTATTGGGCCTTTATTGAGTCCATATGTTTCACTTTGGGCTTTAACTGGCACTCCTATATAATAAATACCTCTCGACAAAATATAAGCAGTGAACTTTTTCAAAAGTTATGAAATCTCGCAGAAGCTACTGTCAGACTGGAGTTCTTTTAGGGTCTCATGGGATGATGCTTCCACTTGTGCATAGCTAAGTGGAAGAAAGTTTTCAGCACCTCTGAGAGAGTTTATTTATTTACTGCTAAATAATGAGCATTAGTATTATATTCCAAGCAAACCGGTGTTTAAAATTTGTGGTAAAAAAGTTCTGAAAAAAAAATCAACTCT
>NW_010586822.1:149015-163109 GCF_000705375.1 Tinamus guttatus | reverse complement strand
ATAATCCTTTCTTACTGTTCAAGATCTGCCTTTTTTGCCTTCCCTTTCTTTCTGTCACAATCTTCCTTTAGAGGTGATTCACACGAAAAAGCTAGGTAAACAACTGTGCTTTTTGTTGTTGTTGATGATGATGTTTTGTGGGTTTTTTGTTTGTTTTGTTTGGTTTTGTTTTGTTTTTGTTTTGGTTTGTTTCTCCTTCTGCTATGGTCCTCTTCTTGAGTGGTCTTAAGACGTGATCCTGGCACTTTCTAGGTTAAATTTTTGGTCGAAGTAACTTGGTTAAAAACAAAACTTGTGTTTCAGTGTAGGTAGTGTTGGCATGGTCAGGATAATCTTTCATTAGAGGAAAATGAAAGAAATTAGGAAGATTAATAAAACAGAACAGATTTTGACAAGCAGGATAAAGCTGAACTTCCAGAAGTGAACCTTGCCCACACACACTGGGGAATAAGTCCTTCTCAGGCACTCAGGATGAAGTTTATTTTGTGAAATCAGCATCCCTCTGGTTGTTCCTTGCTTTGGATAATTCGACCTATAGTTTGCTGTGAATACAGGAGACACAGGCATCTGAAAGTGCATAATGGGAATATTTTTCAGAGATCCTAATCTCTTTTCTTTTATTGGAGAAAATAATAGTCAGACAGTTCAGCTTCAGACAGCTAACCAGAAATATACTAAATGTGTGGACATCCCCAAATATATCTCTGAAGAAAAAACAAAAGGGAACTGGTGACAGCAGAAGTCAATACTCTAAGATAACTCCCCACATATGGGATTAAAAAGTTTTGCTGAGCTCAAGAGCTGTAATTTATTCCTTGACTCACAGCTATAGAAAATCTTGTCTGATGTTGCAGACTGAGGCCATGTTGTCCTGTTTGTCACTCAATATTTCCCAGATGTGCTGACAATCCCTAACTTCAGCTGGAGGCAAAGGCCTCTGGAGTTTCTCCAAATCCCCCAAACCAGCCTTTATTGACTAAATAAGTGAGTAGCTCAGGGCTCAGTGTGAGCCACGCTCCTCGAAGGAACACTGAAGTAGCACAGCATCCTGTGCCGCAGCATTACTGGGCTGCAAAGGGGCTGTGTCCACCCGCTAGCTTGGTGGAAGCTCTTGCAGAACTGCCCTGGAATTGAAGCTAATCGCTCGCTTCTCCTTGGCAGATGTCAGATTTCTCAGTGCGCTCTCAGATTTCATTGCCGTGGAGTAGGGAAGAAACCAAGCTCAGAAATATCAGTTAGAAATTGGTTCCTTCAATGCACTGATGAAACAGAACCTGTGCACAAATGGAACATACACATTCCTGATGTGCACTGGAAGAACTACCATGCAGACAAAACTTACTATCTGAATGAACTGAATGAAAAATCCAAACACATGATCCTGCTTTCAGGAATATGATCTTGCATTTATTCTTTGGGGTTATACACTGGGAATAGCTCAGCTCATTCATGATTGTCATATCTGTAAACCTGAGAGAGTTCTTATTAACTGATTTCTTTAGAGCAACGCAAGAGTCTAAATACCTTCCTGAGGTGTGGACAGGGAGCTGTATTTTGAAAATGGAATATGTCACATCTCGAAGCAAGCAAGAAACCTACAAGCAGCAGAAAAAAAAATGCTTATAGAGAAGAATTACAGAAGAAAGTCGGCAAATATGCTGTTCCAGTGTTTTCCGTGCTCCTAAAAGCTATATGTGCATTAAGCACCTGCCAGCAAGGGAATGCACGCACTGGGGTACGTATCTGTCTTGGCTAAGGATGGTGCTGTTTGGTCATACTCTGCTGCTTTGGATCTCGAGGTGCTCAAGCACAGCTGAGTGGAGCCTTTGCAGCCGCAGTGGTGTGCGCAGCATATGGGCTCCCTCCTGTGGATCTCCTAAGAGGTACCACAGAAGGACCACGCGTGTAGAGACCAGGAGCGCTTCCGCGGAGGAAGTCACAACCATCCGAAGAAGGGCTCTCCCACAGACCCTCCTGCTGCACAGGGAAGGGGCTCCCTTCTGTGGTCCTCCCAAAGTGAAGAGGAAAAGGACACTCTGCTGTCTAGATAATAAGATTAAGTTTATCCAATACGCATAATATTTTCTAACTTTTAAATTCTTGAGGAACAAAGTTCCTTCTTTCTATTATTTGCTGCCATTTCAGTCCTTTCTCTTTAAGAAAATAGAGGAAATGCTATACAAAAAACCTCTATTTTAACATAGAGAAGTCTCACAGTTAAACCGTTAGAAATGAGGCAATACCAATAAATAAAGCTGTCCATACAAACTTAACTCTATCTAAAAAAGTTCCATTAAGTATGCAGAATATCCACACTGATAAAGTTTAAATATGATCGACATCAGGGGGCAAGGTAATGCACACACTTGATTCCATCAAATGGATTCTGCTGGTGTGCCAAGTAAAAGAGTGAAGCCCAAGTGGTTCCTGATGCGATGAAGGCCAGATGGAGAGATAAAATCTTCTCCACCTTTTACCTTCCACCACAGCTCTGGCTGGAAGGGAACAACATGCTGGGTCATAAGGTTTCAGCTATGCTCCTTTGCAAATACAGAAATCTGATCATGCCTGCTCAATCTGAATAGATGTTCTTGTGCAAAATTTGGAGGTGGAGGAGGGGGAAACACCAACAACTAAAAAAATGATGTAGTTTATAGGTACCAGCATGCCCTGCTGATAAATTATTTCTCAACTTCTAATACGGCTATGCCTTTCATCTGTTGCTTGTGATTCCAGATCCAGACAGATAACTGTATTTCACTTCTCCTTCATCTCTGACAGATCCTGGTGTGCTCTGCTGTACAGCCTGTCTGTTCTCCCTGCATGGTATCCCACAGGTATGTAGTTGCTTGCAGCTATTTGATGTGTGTGTGGCTTCAGAAGGAAAAAATGAATTTGTTTCAACCTGGTAACTCAAATGGACTGTGTTTTAACAGTTCAATTTATTTCCCAGAATTACTGCAAGAAAGAGAACTGGCTAAGGCTCAAACCTGGGAACATGAAAGCAGTGTTTACTGAAGTTTAAAAGGAACAGACTGAAGCTTGTACTTGTACTCCTTACTGCTCAGTAGATTTGATATTTGCCACTGTGGTTTTTAGTCTCAGCCTCCGATTGACTATATCAGTATTTTTGCATCTGCAAGTTGAGAACAAGGAGAAAACATTGCAGACAGAGCCTATCAGAAACTTGTGAACTCTACATGCTTGCCTCATGGTCAGAAAAAAAAGAAAAAGATTCATAATCCCCCCACTCCGGGCTCTGAACTAGTTCTCTGTTCTGATGTTTATGATGGTCCAGCAGGCTGTGGAGGCTGGCAGTGCTGCTCGTGCTGCTAGTTTCTGTGCTTGAGTGCGCAGAGTTGGTGACAGGTCTTCTCATTAGTGGGCTGCTGTTTGGGGAATTTGTTTTCTCTGGTGCCGGGCCAGAACCTAAGGCTGGCAGTCTGCCAGGTTTGATGTCAGGCGTATTTATTTCCTTTAGCACTGGTTGGGCTTAGCTGATTGTTTATCCCAGCTAAGGAGTAACTTCAGAGGATGTGTGGGACCAGTTCTGAAAGTGGTGTTTAGTCTCTAAGTTAAATATGGAAGTATTTGGCAGCAAGGGCAACAAGTGCTGGAGTAGCTGGAAGGTAATTGCCCTTGTACAGCCTGATGAGATGGAGTTCACCAGTGGGTAATAAAACAAAGCAAATCTTTGTACATCCAACCTGTACATGTTGGATGCAAAAGAAAAAAAAATAATAAAAGGTGGGGAGGAGGGGGTTCTTGTTGTGTAGTTGAAACAGAGCCATCCCCAAACCCTCGTGAGCCTTTGCTAAGGCATTTTCATCCTTCAGGTTTCTCTTTACTGAGTCTAGTGTCTTTCCACAACTAGTTAGACTAGTCACTAACTCCTCAGCATTTCTGAGCAGCAAAGTGGTCTCCAAAAAAGGGGTTTAAATAAGCACATGTAATGGTGGAATTAAGGAATCATCTTTGGATGCTGTCTTCCCAGTGCTTCCATAGAACTTCCAAAGCATTGACTTTGCTTCATTTACAATGCTTCTTCTAAGGCAGATTTTGGCTTTTTTAAAAATTTATTTATAATATTTTTTTCCCTGAGGCAGATTTTGTTTTGCTGCTTTGCTGTGGTTGTATAAGCCAGTCTCATTTTTGTGCTACTGCTGTTTTGTATCCTAGACTCTCTGAGAGCAAAGATTTCCAAGACTAGTGGTAAAGTTCAGAGCAAGTAAGATACCTCCTTTGTGGAGGAGGATCAGGGTGGGCAACATTTAAACATACATAGCCTAGATATACACTAGACATACATAAGTCCATAGGGCATGCTGGGATTCACCCATGAGACCCATGACTACTGAGGGAGCAGGTCAATGTCATTGTTCTCAATACTCTGAAAGATCATGGCAATCAGGAGAGGTTACGGAGTACTGGAAGAAAGCAAATGTCACTCCTGTCTTCAAGCAGGGCCAGAAAGAGAATCTGGAAAACTACAGGCAAGCGAGCCCCACCTCAATCCTCAGGAAGGTGATGGAGCAACAAATCCTGGAAAACATTTCCAGGCATATGAAGGACAAGAACATGATTTGGAGTAGTCAGCATAGATTTATGAAGGCGAAATTATGATTCACCAATCTGACAGCCATCTGTCAAAGAGATGACTGTCTTGGATGAGGAGAGCAGTGAATGTTGTTTGTCTTGAGTTTAGTAACTCTTTCAACCCTGTCTTCAATACCATCCTCTCAGACGAACTGATGAAGTACAGGGTAGATAAACTATCAGTTGCGTGGACTGAAAACTAGCTCAGCTGCTTGGCTCCAAGGGTAGTGATCAATAGCAAGGGTAGTGACAAACTCCAGCTGGAGGCCAGTCACTAATGGTGTACCCCAGGGGTTCATACTGTTTAACATCTTCATTAAAGACCTGGATGATGGGACAGAGTTCATTCGCAACAAGTTGGCAAATGATAGAGAACTGGGAGAAGCAGCTGGTACACCAGGTGGTTGTGCTACCAAAGGGAAGGACCTCAGTCAGCTGGCAAAATGATCCAATAGGAAATGCATGAAGTTCAACAATGGGAAGGGCTACCTTCCACACCTGAGGAGTAATGACTCCATGCTGGAGTAGAGGCTTGAGACTAATTGACTGAAAAGCAACTTCGCAGAAAAAGACCTGGGGAATCCCACTGGCAATAACTTGAACATGAGCTCACCATGCACCCTCACAGCAATAAATAAATAAAAAAACAAATAAATAAAATAAAGGCCAATCATCCCCTAGACTACTCTAGGAAGAAAATTGCCACCTGGTCAATCCTTCCCCTCTGCTTCAACTGGAGTACATGTCCCAACTGGAGTACCATGCTCAAAAGTATGGACCTACTGTAGCATGCCCAGCAAAAGGGCACAAAGATGATTATGGGTTTCCAAATGGAAAATGCAGCTCATCTCAATGCACACGCACTCATTGAGCTGCACTTCTGTTACTTCCAATGGCTGGCTCAGCTCAGACTGTCACAGATAACCCAGATGCTTTTAGTGCATGAATCTCAGTGGTATTATACATGAGAAGAGCCAGTCTGCCAACACTACATTATTGTATACATTTTATTACGATCACAGTTTATGACAATTAAGATTTCAAAATGTCCGTCTTCACAAACCAAATAGAAGGGGGCAGGGAAGAGAAAAAATATAATCATATATACAACAACTGAGCAAAATTTTTGTTTTATGTTCCTTCCATTTACCTTGCAATTTTCAAAAAAGCTGTCTACATAATAGAAAATACCAATATTTTCTGCTTTTACTGAAGTGTACACTTGCGTTCTCAGATATCTATCCAATTTTACATATAAAAAGAATTGTGAAGATCCCTGTGTATTTTGTTGTGAAAATTGTGGATTGCAATGCAGTTTTAAGTTCTTTGCTGTGCCATTTGTATGACTGAGTTATCCACTATGCGTGGGCTACTATCTTATATAAAGAGGAGTTTCTAGCCAGACTAGAAAACTCTGGTCTGGCTGAACATTAGAATAAAAAAAGACTAACAGAAATAGAACCGGTTCCTTCAAAAAGTGGAATTTGTGTGCAAAAAGGAAAATAGAAAACGACAAACCTTGGCATGCTAAATGGAAAGCCATTCACCAGAAAGCCAAAAAAAAAAAAAAAAGAGTTTTAAGATGCTATTTCTTGAAGACTTTAAAACTACTAGAAAAATGTTTTGAAATGCTTAAGGAGGAAAAAAGATGTCAAGTCAGTGAGCAAGGTGCAAACAAGACCTCACTGAAGGAGAGATGGCAAGTGCCCAAAAGGTAAAAGAATATTTTGTATTTATGCTCATGGAGGAGAAACTTGGTAGATTCCCACACTAGAGATTCACTTCATGAAGCCTAACAAGTTGTTTCAGATTGTTTCTATCAGTAAGAGAGCTTTGGAGGATTGGGAGGAAAACATTGAAAGATTGCTAGGCCCAGCTGCTGCCAACCAGGAGTTTTAAAGTATTCAAGAATTAAATTTCTGAGATTTAATTAGCATAAGACTTATTTAACTCATCTTGATATTGCAGGAAAATAGGAAGAATCATGTCAATTTTTGAACAAGGCTCCAGTAGATGCTTGGAGAGCTGATGGCTACAAGGTCTGAAAACCATCTTGAGCAAAAGAATATGTATAATCACTAGATATTCAACTAAATACCATATCCAGGGAGGACTCAATAAAACTTTTGTAGCGACAAGCCTTTCAGAAGTGTCAAAAAGCATGCAGATAAGAGTGACCTAGTCAGATCAGCAAAGTTAAGTTTCTACAGAGCTTTTCATAACGTCCCAGATCAAAGCCTCCAAAAGACAGCAAGCTGTCTCGAATAAGAGGGAGGTCCTCTTGGGGATTCATACCTGGTGTTTGGAATTGGCCAGTTCTGTAAACAGTCTGAAAGTCGTCAGCATTCACAGTGAACAGAGTTACCAAGGGGATCCATGAAGAACTGCACTGTTCAAAATATTCATCGTAACAGCAGAGAAGGGAATGAATAGTAAGTCTGCAAAGTTAACTAGTATTAGAGAGCTCACAACTAAAGCTGTCTGTGAAGGAGATGCTAACATGATATCAAGTGGCTGGCTGGTAAAATCACAGATCAAAATCAGCATTGATAAATGGGAAGTGACACTCAGATGGAAAAACTGTGAACCATAAAGAGGCATTTTAAATTAGCTAGTATTATTACCCAGAAAATAATGCTCTGATGATTGTGGCTGGTTCCCTTAGCACTGAAAAATGTTCCAAATTGGAAATGAAATATGAGAACACTCAGGAAAGCTGTAGGAAGTAAAATACAAAACAGTCAAGGAATTTTTTTTTGTCAAGGAAAATGTCCTTGCAAATCTGGTGGTCTTGACTCTTGAATACTAAGTTTGGTCAATGTTTCTTAAAATAAGATAGATGATGTAGAGCTATAAATAGAAAAGGTTTAGAGAAGGATAAGACAATGATCAGAGGAAAGGAGAGGCCTGTATAACAAAAGATGAAGATCTGGATGCCCCAAGCGGTATAGGGAGATCTTTAATTAATATGCCAAATCAAATTATTACGTTAAAAGCAAAAAGAAAGGCAGTTTCGTACAACACCTAAAAACTCGTAGAGGCTGCTGGTCTCTGTACCCATCCCCTCCCAAAGGCCAAGACACATCAAAGTGGGTATAAAATTCCCTCTCCACAAACCCAGATCTGCTTCTGGTTTACTCACCAGTGGCTTCATCTGTCTTCTGCATTTCTTAACTCTTTCAGCTGCATCTATATAGGATGACTCAGCAGGATGACAAGAAAACACCCCGTAGGAGTCTGTAAAAACTCCTCAACATAATCAAGATGCTCAGTTTGTAAGAAGCACCATTATCGTGAAGTGCCACAGGAGGTAAATGAGACAATTATCTTTCAGATTTAAAGCACTGATTTTGAATATTTAGGCAATTAATTTCTATCATTTTCTTGGAATGGAGAACATATTTCAACTACTTTAAAATACAGAACTCAGAGGATTTTGGGAACTCATTGCTCTGTGCTAATGTAAAGACAATAGTTAAAGTTAAATTCAATGTGATGCAAGTATCTACTATGTATTAGTGTTTTGAAAGCCCTAGATCATGCCATATTCTCTACATCTGTGCATGACCTATAGAAAATGTGGGTTTTCTATAAACCCATTGGACATTTTACTAGAAGTAAGTCATTCATACTTGATCCAAAGTTTAGCTATCCCAAAAGCTATTTGGAAAGCCCAAGACAAAAATAAGTTCTTACACATATTAAGAAATTCTTCCAGACAGTTCTCATTATAGTTAGTTCTTACTTTTTATTCTATGGCATTAATTTTAATGGTATTAACTTTAGAACTCCAGAACATACTTAGAAACTGTCTGTAGAAAAGAGGTGATATTGATGGAAAACATTTTCATTTCCAAAGAGAGAAGGAAAGCAAACCATTTTGGATTTTATTTTTCAGGAAAACTGGTGACGATACAGAGAGAAATTCACAAAATACAGTCTAAAAGTTTGAAGTGTCCTGTGAGTTCCAGTACTTTTCAACAGTTCCATTGTATAAAATGCAGCTACTGCTGTAAAAGTAGTGAAAATATTTTATTACTTAAGTTTTTTGTAAAAATGTATTAGGATATTTACAGAAAGGATAAACAACAAAAATCCTGAAGAAGGATTTATTTAACCCAGCTTTACACTGCTGTGTAAAAAGAATAATTGCGTAGTTTACACATATACCATGTAAATTACTATGGAAACCAGATGTAGCCTACACTACAAGGTGCCTTGTAACTCATCTCTGCTGAGCAATAAACCTCCCTCCCCTTTTCTTCTTGGCAAAACTTTGAGAAGCTTTACTGCTGTTTTCTATCAGCAGATGCAACAGATGGCTGGCACATGCCTGCTTTACTAAGTGAAGTGGGATCTCTACAGCATTACTTTGATCCCCGGTGGCATGTCTACAACACTGAGACGCAAAATACCACAACCGAAAAGAATCTAAATATTAAAGGTTTGGAGATGTGCTTTCAATATGAGAACCCCCTGTCTAAAAATCATGCTCACAGTATGTAAACATCTTCACATTCCACATTGAAATTTTGATGTAGAGGTCAGAAAACAAAGTATTTCTTCTGTTTGGTGACAGGAAACCACAGTGAAGGTACTACTGTAAATCTCAAGAGAGCAAGTTTATGCAATTGCATCAACCAAACTTCCAAACAGTCATACTGAACTGTGCACATTAGACACTTTTTTAAGTTAAGAAGTCCCACTATGTCACTGGACATAAGTAAGAGTTACAAAAAGTTCAGCAGTTTCTTTGATGATGTATTTGTTTTGCAACTCCCCATCCTTTGTTTTCTTTTAGTTTATCAGGGAAAGAATAGTGCTTGAAAGGAGCTCTCTCTTGAAATAATAATGCCTTATAATGAATGGTCTTACTAGTTTTCCTCAGGACAAGGCTCCCGGCATGGCTGGTAATTCCTTTTTTTCTGACACTGCCAGGCTATGTCTCAGCAATATAGGGCAATTCCAAAGAGAGCAAAGAAGCTACTTGGGATTTGAAATTGGTGAGATCAGAACTAGCCGTCAAGAGTAGTAATTTTATATCCTTTCCTAACCTTTACTTTACAATACAGAAACGATGCTAGAAACTGTCCTGATAACAGGTATTCCCCAGCTCTCCCTAAGAGGCGGGCATCTTTCTGCTTTACTCACGGTTAGCAATAACTCTGATCTGCAGCAACCCAGCCTTTCCAGTAGGACAGGTCCAACTGCTTTGTATAAAGGCCCTGAGAACTACGCAGTGAGATGCCCCACTTCCCTCCTGAGAGTTGCTCTTGTCCTGTGACCAGAAGCCCCCTTAGATTGCGTGCATTGACCACGCTGTGCACACACGCACGTGGGTCACAGGGTAGGACTGCTCCTGTCATGCCATCAAAAGGCATACGAATGCTATAATCTTGCTATAAAACGTGCATGCCATATTAACACACTCGTCGCATGGATTGATTCCCACTCACACACCAGCACACAACTGAGTATCCAGATGTCACGCAGTGGACTCTCATTTGACCACACAGCAGAAGAGGAGCCATGGGGTGCTCATGAAAGCTGCAAGTAGGAAGCAAACTTCCACAATAATTAATCTGATCCCAAATACATCTCCTCTGTCTAAAGGAAAGATGGCAGCCTGGTTAGTTTGTGTCCTAGATGTTTTGCTGGATCACGCCCAAAATTGATGCAGACCAAAAATTCCAACTTGTTTTTTGTTTCCTTTTCTTCATGTCCCATCTATGAAATCAACTTTACTGCTGCTCTATCACAGAATTATGAGCATTTGTTTCCTGTGCACCGATTAATCATTTTTCTTTTTGATATCATTACTCCTGCCATAGTTACCTGTACACTTAAATTTTACTGCCAGCAGAAGTCCCACTGAAAATTAATTGTGCACACTGGTGTTTGTGGATTTGGAGCTTGAATACTTGTTATATGTTCTTAAGTATTGTAGAAATGGTGTTATCACTGCAATCTTTGCTGCCTTCCACTGGTGAAACAACATTAGGTAGTGCTGTAGCACTAGTCAGCATAGCAGGATCTATTCTTCTCCCACTGGGAGGTCTGTAAGTGCAGGCTTCTTCATCCCTGGCATCCAGGAGGCAAAACTCCCCAGATTCATTATTCTTTTTTTTTTTTCCTCCAAAAATACACCCAGCCAGAATGATAGCATGAAGCAACATAAGTGAGTTCTCGTGATTACACAGATATATACTATATGCTATATACTGGCATTGGATTTTTTTTAAACTTTGCAAACATGGAAGAATCTCTATAACTGCCAGCTTACTCAGATGATTTGTTTTTTCTAAACAAAAATATCAATCTTGTCCTGCAGTAGCTCAGCCTTCTCAGTACCTGTGGCTCATCTTGACTTCACCAGGAGAAGTGGATATTCAGCACCTCTGGGGTCTTGAATTTTAGTTTTCCCCTAATTTGTACTAATGGATTAGGGACTAAAAGCAACTAATAGTTTTCCTTCATTCATATTTTCTGTTGAAAATGGTTTTAAGTTTACCTTTACCATCCAAAAAATTGTGCATGCGGGACACATAGGCCACAATATTAGAAATGTAACTTCTAGATGTAGTGGGGTTTTACCACCTCAGCTTCAATTTACACAGAACACAGGTATTATATAGCCCCTAAATTGTGCCTTTCAGCTGACATATATCAACTGCAATGCACACGCAGGCAGCAGTGCAGCACCAAGAAGCACCGCCAGTCTCCAGACTGAATTATCTACTGCCCAACAACTTGCGTCATCATTTACCCTGGGATCAGGTAGATGTAAGCTACCCACAGGACATTTATACCCATTTTGCACAGGTGTAAACAGGTGCCTGGCAGGAGAGAGAACCTTTCATTGCTGGAGATCCTGCAGTAGCGCGGTTAGGAGCTGTGCACTGAGGTAGGCAAGATCTCCTGTATTCGCTCAGAAGCCTGATGAAACCCGCAGATCCACAAAGGGTCTAGTTCCTGCGGAGCCCCTGAAAAACATCTTCAGATCTGTTTGGTGGGATACAAAGGTAAGAGGGCTAGAAAACTCGAAATACAAGGTGCTCACGAAAGAAATGGTTACAATTTACCAGAAAGAAGACAACAGTATGGTCGTTAACAGCCATCTGACAGAAAGTAATTCACTACCTCAACCCCTGGGTGCCTTTCCTGTATCTGTCAAAGAACGCTCCTATTTATTTCCTTTTTCATTCCTTCGTCATTCCTGCCTGTCCTTTCCTTTTTCCTTTCCCCTTCCCTTCCTCATTCTCCTTCCCCTTTCCTTTCTCCCTTGCCTTTTATTTTTCTTCTCCCTCGCCTTGCCTTTCCCTCCCCTGCTTTTTTTTTCCTTTCCCTTTGCCTTGCCCTTTTTTCTTTCCCCTTGCTTTGCTTTTCCTGACTTAGGAAATTCCCCGGGCAAAAGTACTCTGCCAGAATAAAGGTAGCAAATATTTAGTATATATTTTGTACTTCCCTGGATGTGTCAGTGGAAACTTCTAAGGACCTGTATATTTAGAATCAAAACAGAACACTGGAAAAACATTTTAACACCTAAATAAAGTCTTTTTCCCTTGCTTGGCAAAATATTGGAAATATTGGAAAAATTGAGTTCTATTGCCATAAATAACTTTTACCCTAACCTGTTTATAAAACTATCCCTTCCCATTAAAGATATATCAAGAACAATGTGTCAATAACTGTTGTTGTCCTATAGATTACAAAAATACTCATGTCTTTCTATCCTTTCTCCTCAGGTAAAAAGTTGGGTGGCACAGAGACCATGAGTGCTCTGGTTTCCACAGAGAGCTGTGGATAACAGGCAGCTGTACTCAAACACCTCCAAATGAAGCAAAAAACAACAGTACTATTTGTGCTTCCAAAAAGCAGACATTTTCTCTAGGATATTAACCATGCTAGTTTTTTTCCCTAGGACCTACAGCACTACAGGGTTGAGACGCTTTCCTTAGTGTAGGCTGTTGGTTGAAATCCTTGTGTTCATCTGTACACCAGTGTTAGCATTCAAATATCCACAGCAGTAAGACCAGAGAACCAAAGCTACTAAGACTATAGACACAGAGGTAACTAGATGGGTCTAGTAAGGGGTAACTACATAACATGGGACTATAAATTAAGGGTCTCTTAGTTTTAACACTTGCTTGCCTCATAAATATCTGAAAGTTAACACTGTTCTGGGAACAGAGCAGCGTGATGATATTGCTTCAACCATTTCCATATTTCACTTGTTCAGAAAGATCTATGCAACAGGAGTTCAGTAGCTTAGGAAAGAAGAGGAGGAATTATTGGTTAAGCCACTCTGGCACCATTCAGAAGAGGCTCCATCCTGCAAGCTGCACCAAGGGCAGCAAGTGCTTATGTTATCTTTGAGCTCATGGCTCTTTCCATTGAAATCAGTGTTACAATCATCTTTTCCTAATGAACTCTCTTGTAGGCTGCGAAAGAGGGAGAATGAGATAATACAAAGAAGGACAAGGGATGTAGGGTTCAGGATAATTTCTCCAGCTCACTTTGCAAAAAGAGATTTTTTTTTTGTTAGGAATGGCAACAGAAGATCATAGAGGCACAGGGCAAGAAATACAGTCCTGAAATGCCCTTACTATTACAAGGTTATTTACATGTCAGCCCTTGATGTATAATGCTGTTTTCTCTGTAAAATGGGATTGGAACTTGAGTGACTTGGAGCAAGTCACTTAGTCTCTGTGAGTAAGTTTTCTGTCTCTGTATTCCCCACTGCCTTTAAAAGAAGAAGAAAAGCCTTTCTCAGACTCAAAGGCATTGTGAGGATATGAGGCGCTCTGACAACAACAACTTAAAGGCAAACAAGTCCTATGGATACAAAGAGTATCTTTAAACAGCCAGCAACACAACTAAATCAGAGAGGTTGCAATGAGCTGAACTGTGTGGTTAATTGCCACCGAATATCTGAAGGCACATAGTTTCACGTTCACCAAGCTCTTTATTTTATAAGATCAACATGGAACATTAAAAAAAAAAGAAAAAGATTTTTATCTTTTTTGTTGTTGCTTTTTATGTCACAATGAGTTTTTTTCTGTATTCACGATAACTTACACTAACGTGCTTCAGCCTTGTACAGAATTAACGCATGCTATCGATTTGCCAGACTGTGCCTCTGCTGTTTTTCCCCGAAAACACGCCGTGCACCCTTATCGTCTCAGTGGAAGAAGCGAGGAGGGAGCGGGCTGGGCAGCCGCCGTAGCGGTTCGACGGCTAAGGGAAGGGGTTGCAGCCCCGCCAGGTGCCGCCGGGCACAGCTGTCTTGGACCCGAAGCGCTTTGCGGCGCGGCCACCTACCCGTCCCGTCGCCTGCCAGGTGAAGTTCATGGCCGGGATGCTCACGGGGATGGCGGGCATCCTCTGCTGCGCCTTCCTGAAGTCGTGCGTGAAGGGGGCCATCCTGCCCTCGGACACGATGAGGATGTCCTCCTCGAAGCCTGCGGGGGCAAAGGCGAGCCCGTGGGCGCGGGGCCG
>NW_010586822.1:129257-145680 GCF_000705375.1 Tinamus guttatus | reverse complement strand
TAAAATTCCTAGTGGCCAGGCCAAAGTAACCATCATTAAGAGTTAGCAGGGAAAAAAATCATAGAACCAATTTTGTTATAAAAGTCAATTTTGCTGAAATTGGAGTATGTTGACATTTCTAAGATTTAATTTAAAAATCCAAGTCTTCTACTTCAATTATTCTGAATGTAACATTTTGGTTATTCTATTTTAGCATTCAAAACTGTATCAAAGGAATTCTCTGAAGGTTGCAAAGTCGAGCACCCTAAAGGTAGGAAAGGACTTTTGCTTTTTATCACTTATAATGCAGTTTTGTGTTACCTATTCACAGGATCACAGAATCCCAGAATGGTTGAGGTTGGAAGGGACCTCTAGAGATCATCTAGTCCAACCCCCCTGCTCCAGCAGGGTCACCTAGAGCACGTGGCACAGGGTGGCATCCAGGTGGATTTGGAAGATCTCCAGAGAAGGAGACTCCACAACCTCTCTGGGCAGCCTGTTCCAGGGCTCTGTCACCCTCACAGGAAAGAAGTTCTTCCTCACATGGAGGTGGAACTTCCTGCGTTTCAATTTGTACCTATAGAAGAGAACATTTGTTCTGTTTCTTTTCCCTCAATATCCATGCGTCATTATTGCAGAGCATGGAGTTGAGTTGAATTGAATCAAGCAGGCTACTGAAGAGGTCTGTGATTGGTTGTTTAAGTTGCAAAGTGTATAGTAAGTAAGAGTTGTCAGGACTATAAAATGATCATCTAATGGCTAAAGAAGCTGAAAAGAGAGACACTCTTGTCCTTGTTTATGTCACATTCCTACATGACAATAGGCAAGTTAGCTTAAAAGAATTATTTTTCTCCCCATGGTCACCACTTTTTGTTCTTTATTTCTGAGTCTCCATGAAAGTTTGCTGAAACCTTTGACTCAATCCCTTGCTGCCTCGTTTTGCCATCTGTGAAGCAGGTCGATATGTGCAGATGACAGGGCGGTTGTGCAGCAGCTTGGGCAGGATGCCCACGGCAGGGCAGAGCCTGGCGTGGGGTGACTCCTGTGAGCCAGCTCGTGTTCAAGGCTCGCACCCCTCGCTGGAGAGCAGCAGGATTTCCAGCTAAGGGACTTCACTAGTAACAAAGCGCTCCAGGTGGAGAAAAACGGGCTTCTCTTTAGCAGTATGAACTGGAGACCAGCAGGAAAAGTCTTTTTTTACCCCAGAGAAAGCAGGGGAGCATCCTAATAGGGTTAGGTCATACATACGTATGGGTGGCTATCATTCTGATTGACCTGCTTGTATTTTTTGTGTTTGTTCCTTCTCCTCTGCTCATTAAGAGGCAGGTAATCTCAGAGATGGTGCAAAAATATACCCTAAAAAAGGTAGTTTACCAGAGAGGATCTGGGCCATATTATGAAGATTTGGACAAGTGCAAAGTGCCAAGTGGACTTTTTTTTTGTTTGTTTTATGCAGCTAAATAATTAAGTACCATTTTAAGATGCACAGACATGTGTTACAGGCACAGTCTCCACCATGGAAATTTAACAAGTTTTTGAATTTGCAAAGTTTTGCATATACTATCTCTCTTATAATTTGTGTGCAGTTTTCCAGCATTTAAAAACCATTCTTAACCTTATTTTAAGCTTCAGTATATGCACTGCTCTAAATTTAGGAGCATTTATTTTCATTTTTATTATTTTAATAGGTTGTAACAAATTGAGACCTTAATAGCCTCATTTTTAAAGTGGAACAGTGTACACTGGCTATTTTATTAATTCATTCCAAAACTGATCATTGCTATGAGCTTGAAGGTTCCAGTTCCCAGTCGTTTGTCCTGGTGTTAGGGCTTCCAGCTCTGCTTCAGCCCATTCCTGAAACTGATTTTTTTTTTGACTGAGAGATGAGAACTGTTATTTGGAAATGATCAAACTGAAATAATTTTAAGTGAATAAATATAGGCATTTTTGTATTCAGTTTTCTTCTGTTTTTATAAATCACGCCTATAAATCATAAGTGAATTTCTTTTATTGCTTCCATTTTCTCAAGTCTTGATTATCAAATTTGGATTTGATTGGAAAATATGGTAAATCATAAGTATTATCTGTTTATAAAATGAGTGAAAAAAACTAAGCTATAAATACTTGAAATTAATTCAATATTAGTACAATTTATTTTACATTTCCTATTTATAAGGTTTAAAATTGGAATGAAAAGTTGAAATTAATTTAGTCAAGTTGCATGAAGCACTTATCTATGAAATACTCTTGGAAACCACTAAAATAAATGTTTATATGGAAAAATATATATGGAAAGCAATTTCTATTAGTTATCTTAACTCTTTGCACTTATGAAAGTTCTGTAGAACTGAAGAAAGAGAACTTTATCACCTCACCAAGATATATTTTATGCTGCAGTGCCTGTGAGACAATGTAACATTACACAAAAATTGCAGTGCTAAGTTAAGCAGTTGGTCCAGAGTCATGACTCCAGCTGTGGTCCACAGCAGTTCTTTGGAGGAAGATATAAAAATCCTATGCCTCTTAACTGGATCCTTTAGTTTATAAGTGTGAAACTCTCTCTGAAAAATACTCACTCGGTGTGGAGCGCCTGTGAGGAAGCTTGGGTGGCAGCTGTGTGTCCTGCTTTCATGGAAAGGACGTGCCTGGTTCAAGAAACGTGTAGATGAGGCCCTTAAGAACATGGCTTAGCAGGGATGGTGCTGCAGGGTATATGGCTGGACTTGATCTGGAAGGTCTTTTCCAACCCTAATGATTCTATGAGGAGCTGCTCTGGCTCAGCCCTTGGGGCTGCACTCCTTACATGTGTGCAGCGCTAGGTGGAGCGCCAGGACTCCGGCCTGGAGCAGCGGCCCGGGAGTTTTGCGAGGTCCCATGGAAGCATTTCTACATCACTCAGTGCTCTAAATACCATTGCGGTTCCACCTGCTTGTCCCTTTCTACCTGATTTTGTCCATATCCTTGGTCATTCTTTCCCCACTTCCCTGGTTACCTGCTGCTTATGCAATACTGTTTTGGAGATGTGTTGGCAAGGGTAGCTCACAGGAACACTGAGGCCTTCCCCTGGGTTTTTCTTAAGGGACTCTTTTTTATTTTTTAGCCTGGTTTAGCTTTAGCTTGATTGAAACAACATCTATGCAATTACAATGTCCATGAACTTGCTAGCCTGTTTCTGCAAATTTTGACAGATAAGTATAGGGGTATTTGGTACCTTATTATTGAGGGAGTATTTGGCATCCTATTATAAGTAGTAAGTAGCAAGGTAGAAAGAGGAGACATCCTCTAAATGTCCTATCTATGACAGAAGACGCAGTGTGCACTTAGGTGGAAAGGAGGCCTTACGGGTGTCCCAAATGCAGGGGAAACCTCAGTCAAAGATTACATCTTACCAAACAGAAAATCAGTCAGTCATGAAATGCAAACTGTAATAATTCAGTCTATACTAGATTCAGCACTCTCTGAAATTGCTAGTATTGTTTGTTATCCTATTTCTACACAGACTAACTTTTTTTTTTTAAAGCTCATTTCTGATAATACCCAGTTCCTTAGGCCTGTTTGAAACAAATCGTATCCCCTTAGATCTTATGAAGGGGAATGGGGCTTTATTTTGTCCTCTCCTGTGGATACTGTTTTGTGTTAAGCAATACTGAATTTAGCACCATGGCAGAGAAAGCCAGCAGATCTTAACAAAGTGAAAAATAAAAGGGGGGGGGAAAAAAGAGCAGAGTGGATGCAATTAAATTTCCACCTTAGAAATGATGGGAAACATTAATAACAGCTGACATAAATTCATCCTTTACAAAATTGTTATTGTATTATACAAAAGGAAATAATCCCTTCATGGAAGTTACTTTCTTACAACAGAAGGTTCATCCAGTTGAACACATATCTGTTGGAGGAGGTAACCTGGCAGATTTGATAAATCTTGCTCACTGAAAAGGAATGAAATGTATGAGAGCTGTATGATTTCTTGCTGAATGTGGCTGCCCGCAGTCTTTGATACGTATGTCATACACTGGAGATTAAAAGCTCAAATTCTGTAACTGTGGGGTCATGCAAGCTTCTTTGATAACAGAACAAGTGACCTGTGACTTGCCGAGCAAGAAAGCCCAGCGCTACTTAAAGCACTTACAAAGTTAAAACTAAAGATAGCATTAAAATTTCTCAAAGAGCATATCAGAATCTTTTAGGAGCATCCTTGGAAAAATATAGCTAGCGCCTGAAAAGACTTTGGAGAGACATTGCCTTAGGAACAGAAAAACAAAATTTACATTGTCCACCGCGTGGTAGGAAAGAATAGACATGGGAAGGATTATAGATGCCATAGCATGAAATAATGAATAGCATATGGTGAAGAGTATGTGGATTGTAAAGCAGGGAAAAAAAAAAAAAACACTTCGGGCCATATGTTCCCCTCTGACATCAAACTGCATGGGAGAACAAAATAATCCAAAAATCATGAGATTTTTGAAGAGCAGCCATCCAAGCACGTTCTCATGCTGCTGTTTTACCCGGCGCAGCGCTGGCCCCGATGAGCTGTGGAAGAAGCTGCGCGCCGGGCCGGCCCGGTGCTTCGAACCGAACCGAATCAGAAGCAGGGGGAGCAAGGCCCCACAGGCTGCCCATTGCAACCACCCTGCTCCGGCCCAGGCGGGAAAGCAGGAGGGCACGGGCACAAATAGGGATATTTATGCACAAACACCCCATGCTTCAGTTCTGTCACCCGGGTCTGAACAAAGGCAAGGGCAAAATTGCTGTGGACTTTGTGGGAGCAGAATTTCTATCTCACTGTATGTCTCCTATGCCCCCATTTCCTCGGGTTGACCGTGTGGATGGATGTTGATGTCCGGGCCTCCAGGATGTTTGTGCTAGGCAGCTCCTCCAATGGAATCACAAAATAACATCGCTTACCTGCTGCTGGGAGTTCCTGTACTCAGGACTGCATGTGCGTTTTAGGTGCTTTTAGTACAACAAGCGGGGAGAATGGCTCGTTTGTCAGCTCTTCTTTTCTTTCACTTTCTTTTTCTTTTTCTTTTTTTTTTTTTAATTTGGCGGCCTATTGGTAATGTTTTCTCAAGAAGAATAATCCAGTAGACTTCCTTCTTGAAGCAAGAACCCTTGGGTTCCTTAGTTTTGCTGCTTTCCTTCCCAGGCAGCCGGAGAGATGGGAGCATACACACAAGCCACGGGGAAGAAGAGCTTTTAAGGAGCTATGTTCAAAACGCAAATGTTAGCAGAAGCTGTGACATGTGGCAGTTTTGCCTACATGGGAAGTATGCAAGGGTATAACAACAGGATACAGTATGAGGGAAGCTGCCTAATATAACATCATTTACAAAGCGCGAAGGAGAAAAAAAAATAGTACACTGGTGATTTTAGGAGAAAATAGTACACTGTGGTGATCTGAAACAACAGAGAACTATACAAAGAAATTAATGAATTTATTATTAGATCCCCTTACATTCTGTAATATGGAATATTCCTTCCCCAGTAAATAGTTTTCTGCTAAAGAAGTTTTAATTTTTCTGTTCCCTGGGCATTCAAGTGCCACATTTTGTTTTCTAACTCACTCTGTTTCTTACATTTGGTAAACTTAATTTCTCCCACATGAGGGAATACAATCTTTGACAACTTTCAGCTGCCTCAGCACTTGGCTGGAGGGAGTCTAAGGGGTAGGTTTCGTATGGGAGTGGGTACACAGAATAAAAACATCTGCAGAGAAGGCAAAGGCTTTTCAGTCCTTTTGGTAATGAAGGGTAAAAGAGCTGAAAAATGGAATGCTAGGGATCACAGAGTAGGGAGAAGAAATCCAGTAATAGACATAGAAGGACAAAGTGCTTGGCAAATTGAAAAACTCTGAATGTGTAGGGCATTAAACACAATATTGGCATTTTTTTTTTTAATCACAGTAAGGTTTTTCCACATTTACTCAATGATAAATCTGGAAATGATCTAATTAAGATAAGAAATTTGGGGAAAATAAAAGAAACTGCTGAATCTCTACTGAAAACAAGTTTTTTGTTTTGTTTTGTTTTGGCTTTTTTTTCCTGAAATCAGTGGGCTTTCAAGCAGAATTCGGGGTGTGTGTGATCCCCTGCAGGAGAGACCCTGCTGGCAGTGGGAGCCTGAGTGAGGTACAGCTTGGAGAGCTCAGTATGGGAGTTCCTCTGTGTCTTATCAATTCCTGGAGAACAAGATTTTGCTCAAAAGCCAGGACCCAAAAATATTTTTATGCAGGTGCCAGATTGTAAGGAACATAGAAAAACCTTTTGGCTTGGAGTCAGACAAAACTACATAGGCAAAACCTGAAACACAATGAGAGCAACAATCTCTTAGCATATTTGTTAATATTTGAACACTATCCTCTATAAACAGCCTGCAGTTGAATTTCTCAGCACATGTGGCACTCACTGTGTATCCCACAGTGAGTACGATGGCTTTACCCAACAAGCTAAGGAGAGTGAATGCAAAGAATATTAAACCCAACAAAGAAACACATAGAATAAAGAGGTTCAGTGAAGAGACTGATGGAGTATCTGGAATTTATGTGTCTTCAGCAGTCTATCCATTAGATAAGACACAGTACTACAGCACTGCCAGATGTCTGATGGGGAAGAAATAGTGTGAGACCGTGGAAAAGTTGGATGTAAAACATGAATTCAGAGAGCAACAGATGGATAATGAAAACATAAAAATGTTTACACATCTAGAACATTTATTGGGAGACTTTTGCCTGGTACAAAAAATCCTAATGACAATCGCAAATAGGTTTAAAAGGGCACAGGCTTCCACAGTTACCAGAATGATTGAGGGAGTGTGTAGAGTCAACATAATGCCAGAATGAATGATGTATAATGCTGTAAAAAATGCTGTACTGTGCATAGTAAAATGTTTCCTGGGGGAGTAAGTAAGGAGTAATAGTTCTTAAAGCATGGCTTCAGTAAACGATGATTTAAAGACAAAATGCTCCAGAGAGTCAGTTAAAAGGCCATGGAAAGCAAAGATATGTTTTAAACAAAGATAAAACCAAATTACAAGGCAGTGATATAAAATAAATGTCACAGCATCGTCCTAAAGATATGTAAGTAATTGAAACACCTACAGATGTCATGGAACAATTCTGGTTCACAAATACATTTATATTACTTCAAAAGATCAAAAAAGGTTCAGCTATATTTAAAGATACACATATAGTTGTCCTTGAGCTTAGGATCCATAGAGAAGCATGGAAAACTACCTTGGGAAGGAGCAGGAATAAAAGGAGTTTTAGGACCTACTGGATCTTGTTTTTCACCGAGTTTGCAGTGTTCTTAAGGCCAGAGAATGTTAAGACATTTTATAAATAAAATGGAATCATCATTTCTACATTATGCATGCTTAGCAACATATGTAAAGTGTAGATGATCTGAACATTAATTTGAATATACCCTGTTGATCAATATAAGATACAGCTGGCTAATTGGGTGTTTGTAGATTTTCATATTGTTATAACAAATAGCAGATATAAATTAGATTGAAAATGTGCACGCATTATTTTAAAAATTTACATAGAAACAGTTAACAATAGTTGCTGCTATATTTTGAGAAGGAAAAAAAAAGTCCTCTCCTTTATTTTTTCCAGGTGTTTTTCCAATTATTGTCATTCAAATTTGTGGATACTTAACATTTCTAAAAATTGGGCTTCTTCTATACATCTGAGTTTGGACACTTAGAAGATAATTAATACACTACAAAGGACCTTTTTGAAAAGTTTGGTTTACAAATCTCCCTATTTTATACCCTGAAGCTCGTAGCTGAGCTGATTTAATTTCCCTGGTCCCAAGCCATTGCCTAAGGCCTGCACTATTTTTTGTTCACTTCCATCGTCTTACCTCAACTACTATATGTTTTCTTGTTTCTGCTATAGACAAGGCTTTTGGCTTAAAAAAGAAAAATATTGTATTTATGATCTAATTTATTCTCATTCAGTTCTATCTGTGATTGTTTTCCAATATAAAATAAACCACTCATAATATAAACCACCATTATATACTCCCATCTGTTTATACTATGACAACATCTTCAGTTACCTAGTCCCATACTTCTTTTTCTGCCAGACTGAATAGCCAACTGCAAATCTGGCATTTTATTTTTTGCTGGATTGGCTCTGTAACAAAAATAGTTTTCTTTTGCAAAAAGAAAATTTCCAATTTTAATTATCATTAAGTAAAAATGGAAGAACCTTAACACACATCTTCTGTTCATTTATGGAATGTGAGAGAAGGCCTCCTGCACTGCATGATTTTGCTGTATAATTTGCAGCTTTGTATGTCTAGCAAGGTTAGTGTTCAAGGTAACACTAGCATCACTCTCCAAAAGCTCGATAAGTAGCAGGCAAAGGGTGGGTTGGGGAAAGCACTGGGATAGCATTCCTACTTCGCTCTTCTATAACATTTTCCATCCTTATTCTTAAAGGATTTTTATGACGATGAATCATTATTTCCAGTCGCCTTGGGGAGAAACTGAGTCACCTGCAGAGGAAGTGACTTGCCATGGAGCAAGGCGGTGGCAGAGCCAAGAACAAAGTCCAAATCTCTTCATTTCCTGCGTGGTGCCCTCGCGACATTAACGCAGCGCACAGCTCTGCCACAGCCGTCCCGTCTCTACAACCTTGGGTGAGTGAGTCACTTGGATTCTTTATTCTGCTAGCACTTAAGTGCATGTTTAATTTTAGCATTTTTTAAAGATTATTCATGGTGCTTAAGATTAGGTTAAGCAGAAACTTAAACATGTGAGAAGTCTGTGTCTTATGCTGTGTCTTAGATACCTATCTATAAAAGAATACTAATACTTCCTTATCCCATTGTTATGGGATTGCCTGTTTTGGATGAAAAGGTAGAAAGCTATTTTGTTCTCATTTCTTATTCTCAGATCTCAACTACACACTGAATACCCTCTGGTACAACATCAGCCATATATATGAGTGCTTCATTCTTTCTCACAGCTTCCTTGCAGGGAGAATTGTTGAGTACAGTGTTATATTGCCTAATCTTTGTTTTTTCCTACTTTTTAAATTCTTTTCCAGGAACTTTTCACAGAGACTTGTTTTAGGTGAGCAGTCCCATCTCCACAGTCAATGGAAAGAGTTAGCTAGAAGAGCCTTTCTTCTGTTGCTCAGAGGGTATGTTACCTGGTGCGCTCCATGGGATTCTCCATGCAAAGAAGGCTGTTTTCCACACACATCTAGAGCACAATTCTCTCCATTCCAGGTGAAGTCATGAGGCAGACAAGAGGAGAGTTTGCTCCACCTGGCAATACCTGCGCAGTGGGGATGAGAAACAGCAAAGCACTCTCTTTCACCTATGCCAAATATGCACATACGCAGGAGCTGCAGTTTCTCCAATTATTTCCTCTAAGACTTCTTGTAAAAACAGCTCTGCACCATACCATAAATCCTCACAACTCATATGGATATGTCAGTGTTGGGCTCCTAATTTGTTGTGTTTGTTTTGCTGTTACTACTTTCTGCTATTTCCTCTGCTTTCTTATCTTCCTTCTGCCTTCCTTATTTCTTTGTGATACTTCCCCCACACACATTTCTCTATTTTCATTTCTATACTTTTTTTCCTTTTATGCTCCTTTTCCCCATGAAAAGGGAGATGTCCCACTCTCTAGCCAAATTCCAGTCATATATCTGGGAGAAATCATTGCTTTTGTCTGGCTATACAGAGAGAGGACTAGGATTTTGCTGCTGTGAGGATTTCCCAGAAGTAATACTGGAGCTGGTCCAGCAGTTTCCAGTAAAAGAACTGCAGTTCTAATGCAAGTTCAGCAAGGTGAAAGCCATCCTTTTTGGTGAAAGGTGGGGAATCAGGTACAGTAACCAAAGGACGGCTTCTCAGATGAGAGACTCGGAGAAGTTAGACAAAATCCTTGGCCACGATGCTATACATAATCCCTTGACTTGAAGGTGCCAACCTTCATATGAAGCCTGACATGGAAGAAGAGAGGCAGATCTCCAGCCTGTAAAGACCATCCAGTGTTAAGAACAAAAGGCCCTGTAGGTGGAGGACACTATTATGGGGCCAGGACATCAGTTTCTGTATAGCCCTGGTTTCATTCTCCAACCAAGATGCTCAAACACATTGGCAAACTGAGAATAGTCGGGGAAGAAAGTGTACTGTGGGTAAAGACACGTGTTTCTGAGTAGAGGGCAGACACCTTAGACGACCTCCAGAGTGATGTTACCTGCTCCTCTCCGCCATGTACTACCCTCCAACAGTTGGACAGAGTTACCTGCTGAGGGCCCAGGTTTATGCTGGTCTCTGATTCAGGACTCCTTGAGGGATGAACATGTCCCACTGTTGGGATTGCTGCAATATCATTGCTCGTGGAGTAGGAGGTAAAGAAGCCATTGGCAACATGGTTTGGGGAAGATAGGTAAGCAGCAGCAAAGGAAAATTTTCAGTGCATCAGTCTCATGGAGTGGACTTCAGTGCAACGGTGCCATCTACGTGTGGTAGACAAGTGGCTGTAGATTTCCATGATGTGTGGACAAAGAAGCTTTGGGCAGGACCAAACTGCCTTTAAAGTGGAAATGAAGATATCTTATCTCACACTGTGAGCATTTCCAAGATGTACTTGATTTTTATGAGAGAAAACAAAGCTATGCAGCAAAAATGCAGCAAGTACTTGGACTGGGAAATCAGCCAGTGGGAGTTTGTTCCCTTGACTGGTTCTCGGAGTTTGTTTTTTTTTTTTTTTTTTCCTTTTCTTTATGGGAGATAATTTCTCTGTGTGTGGAGTTATTGACGCTGAACTGAAATGCAGAGGAAATTTAAGAGGCCTTCTAAATATGCCTGACCCATAACTCTGAGTTCTACCAACAAACGTATGGACTCAAGCTGAGAGCAGGAGACACTGGCGTGTTTGTGCTGCTGAGATGTGCTAGAGATTTCTGTAGGTACAGGGGATTTTGTAAGGGCCTCTCACTCCCTGCCTGTGTGCCTTGCATGTAGTTCAGATGGGAAGTGGTGAAGGCCAGAGAGACTTCAAGAGAGACAGAAAATCTTCTCTCATGTTTGCATAGTGCCAGGTGTAAGAGAGCAAGGAAACTAGGTCAGGTCTCAAACTGCTAAGGTAGCATAGAGAGTTACGCTAATAATTCTACTTTGGAACAATCTAAATTCAGTGGTTTGCAAAAACCTAACGACCTATTCTGAACTTCTCTAATTTCACTGATACAAGTTCAATTACTTTTTTTCTGTAGTCTGTTGCGTGTCTTTATATTCTGTTTATTCAGACTGAAATAAGAACTTTGTCACACAAGAAATGCACCACACAATTAACCTTAAAATAAAAACATAAAAGATAAATTCATTCTGTTTCATTTTACTACTGGTGTGGAATTGTAAGCAGTGGAAGTCTGGTGTGGAATTGTAAGCAGTGACTTGAAATCTTTGTGGCTATGGCTGTGCTCACTGCTCTGGAGCTTGCTGCCAGACACTGCCTGTCAAGGTCTCACGTTAGAGTACCATGTTTACAGGGCCCCACCAACCAACCAACCAAAAAACCTCAGGTGTTTTCAACATGTCAGCATGCCCGCATCCTGTGTAGTGCTCACATGTATTTTTGCTAAGGAAGGAGCATATGGAAATGAGGCATCTCCAAGTTTGCAGAGTTCTGTTGATTTCAGACACATGGGATCCCTCCCAAGACCCTCCTGTGGTTAAGGATGCATCCTTAGTTTTTACCATTCCTTAGTCCCTGACATTAAGCATTTGGAAGGAGGACCTGAATGTAGGAAAGCAGTTGTGGGAAAGCCAGAACAGCATGTATTACCACCATGGCTTTCGGCCACGACCGTGTTGGTAGCACATCATATACGTGTAGCAGTGCCTGTCAGTTCTGATTTGCAAATATATTTGTCCAGAGTTCCTGTAAGAGTAGTCAAACAAAATGAAATACATTCTGCCAGATCACCAATGCTATCTTCACTTTCTCCTTTTTCAAATGTAAGTGAAATACTCTAGAAGCAATCTACTGCAATGTTTTAGAGAATGCAGTACAGGAGGGGTTTGTCATCCTCTTTAATTGACTATTAGAGCATCCACTGCTCTTGTATCAACAGTTACTCTGAGAGGTAACATAACACGGCAGGAAGGTTTTAGGGACTAGCAACTGCCAGACCTGTTGATACTGCCCAATGTATGAGCGCAGCCTTTCTTTCTGGATCGCCTCAGGGCAGGCCTTCTGACCACCCATTTGCTTCCATGAGTTCATACATCAGCCTCTGCTGCAATTGCAAGGTTTTCAGGAGCTTTTCACAAGAAAGGCTGGAAGGTGAAAAATGACTGCTACAATAAACATCAGTTTTGAGCCACTATTCATTCCTTATTTTGTTCCTAAAGCACTTTTCTCTACTTTTGTTTGTTTGTTTTTCTAGTAGGCTTATCCTTCTTATTTCTTTGTCAGTCTCTGTCACAAAAACTCCTGTCTTGTGATCGCTGGCATTCTTCTTTAAGCTCTGAATCATGTTTTAAAATAAATGTACCTAGTCATTCTGTTTCCTGAGAAAAGCATTGAACAAGTAAAGTAAATTTTAATTAAAGACTCAAATGTAAATAAAGTCTCAAAATGTATTTTTAAATAAATATATTTTAAGCCAGTTTTAAATGTTTGCAATTCTTATTTGTGGGTTTTTTTTTTTTGAACATACAGAGTCAACAGTACTGCCTCCAATAGTCCCATTAAAATGGCCAGAGCCCAGAAATACAGGCATAATAAAATAAACCAGGAATTATATGCCCTGATCAGGGATGGTAGCCAGTTGAGAACATATTTCTTTATGGACCAGCAAAAGTTGTATCAAAGGCAAGTATAAACTGCAAGATGGGATTATGTTGCCTGATGAAGTCACACTTATGAAATCAGCCGGCTCACTTTTAATGACAAGAACTGCCCAGTCAGGCAGGTTACCCCTCGGGCCTGTGACAGCGCAGGTATCGGGGGACACAGACCCTCGGTGCACGATGTGGGTTATCCAGCACGCTGGGCGCACGCTGCTGCAAAGGGCTGCAGGGGAATTCGGGCAGTCCAGCACCAAATGGGAACTGGGAGCATAAGACACTTTGCCTCTTAGCTAGAAATAGGCAGCAACGCTGAGAAAAGAGATGCCACGAGCCTTTTGAACGTTAATGGCATGTGCTTAGCAAAGAAAAGGGTATGAGCAAAAGTGCAGCAGCCAAACACACAGGCTTATCTGAAGAACAGGATGGTCAATCCTGTAACAAAGGTACATATGAGTCCCTTCACCACTATCTTTCCCACTATCTTTAACAAGGGTGGATTCACCATCATTACTAAAACTTGCATCCAGGTCGTAAGGAGGAGATTTAAGGCTTTAGAACAGGGATGTGGAAGTGAGCCTGCTTACGCAGAACTAGTGTGTTGGCAGCAAGTGTAACATTTGGAAATGGCTTTTCTTGGTAAAAATACAGCTTAGTTTTACAGTTTTATAATTTAGTTCTGGTTTAGTTCTATAAGAATAAATTTCTTTCAAGTTAATCATGTAGATTGGAAATATCTGGATAAAAGTGAGTAAATATATTTAAGAATAGGTTTATACAGTTGGTTTTCATAGAGAAGACCGATTTCTCCTTCCACTCGAGAGTTCCTCTGTTAGTTCCTCGAGTTCTGTGATTGTGTATCTCAACATTTATTATTAAAAAAGACCAAAAAACACATTCCTACTCTTCATGGTGATCTAAGAGAATATGGATGTGGTTTGAGTATCCCTTAAGACCCAAAAAATTGAAGGGTAAATAAAAGACACCTGCATTTATAATATCACGAATTTTACAAGAGGTTTGTATTTCTTTTAGATGTGGCTCATGATTTCTGAATGTTCAGCTGGGCAACAGTAAGTAGTACTGAGACTGAGTTGCATTAGTTGCAAGAGAAAGTTACTGTAACTTCCAGCAGTCCCAGAAAGATTATTATCCATAGAATCTAAATACTTTAAAAAAATATAAACATCACTCAAACTTGGAATCAGGAGAGAAAGTTAAGAGAGCTATTAAGGTACTCTTTGAAATCCCAGTCCCAATGAGGCCAGTAGAAATACGGGACACATCCCATGTTTTGAATGTGTGGAGGGACACATCTTCACCCAGTGGTAGAACTGGAAGTGTCTGTAGAACAACAGTACTATAAGGATGAGGCAGGGAATATATAAAATAATGTATTGTTCAAAAATAACCATTTCTCCTGATGAAGAACAGTTTTTACTGCCCCTCCAGCCAACAGTCAAGTCTAACAGGAATCTTCTTTCAGTATCTATTTAAAAATCTGCTACCTGGATAAACTGATACTAACACATGACATGAAATAAACAGGGAGCTTTTGGATTGATTGTGGAAGTATCCTTACTTTATCATCAACCAAAAGTCATATTTTTAAAACATTTCAAAATATGTTGGCACACAGAGATTTTAAAAGGTGATTGGGAATATACAGACTTTTCAACCATCTGCCCCATGCATCTACGTGCTATAGCTTCAAAGGAGGTGCTTCTTTTGTTAACGATTCATTGCATTTACCTTCATCCCTCTACTAATTAAGCAGGTTTCTGAACTAATAGATGTCCTTGCCGTAACAAACAGAAGGGACACCGCTGTGGGGTAAGCTCATGGGCGCTGCACCTCTTTTAGGACAGCTTAACTTCTTCTAACGGTGGGCAGGTGCCAAAGCAGGTGTTAGCAAAAAGCCTGCACATTATGAGGATGCTGCATGTGGGACGGGGTGCTGTCGGTCTGGTCAGTGCCTAGGTAGCCGGAGGTAAGCCCTGAGCTTCGAGGGGCATCTCCTCCTTGCTGTGTTTCAGTTTGCTGGTGGAAGGTGTGGGTTGCTTCTCTCAGAGAGGAAGGGAATGTCGGAAGCGTGTCTCACGGCAGTTGGGAACCATGTGGTTCCTTACGGACTGGGTGGCAGTTACACGAGTGGTTTAATCCCTTAGACTTGGTGTTGTACCAACGCACAGTTCTGGTACACATGAAATGGTTCCTTTCCCTGCACAAGTATGAAACCGTGCACAGCGGTGACATGAGAGTATCCCAGGACCTTAAATAGTGTTTCTCAGCCTCAAAAGTTGTGTTAAAGGAGGCCTAGATGAACAATACGGTCAGTTCTGCATTTACTGTTGTAGCTGGTCAGGAGTGGAGAACGAGATGCAGGAGTTAATCACCACCATTCATCATCATCATCATGAAAGATGGCCTCAAGCCACTCTTCTAGCTCTGTAGACTGGCTCGATCTTCAGCTCGTGTCTGCCTCACGACTGCCTCACTCTAACTCCTGCTCTACAAATGCTCCTCAGTAACCGAGATTAGCAGCTTCAGCTTTGAGGTTAGCAGGGCACATCCACACTACCCTCACTGCAGCAGACTGCGCGTGTGTGTGAAATGTGCGACTGTTCTTGTGCTCGGACCTTGCTCTTGGACCTTTTCTGCACAGGCCATTAGAAGACCAGTCAGAGCTATGTCAAAATGGAAACGTGGACTCCTACATTTATGTTAAGCAGAAGGGAAACTCAGGGGTTTGTCGTTACAAATGAGTAGACAGAGACACATAGGGGTCAAAAAGAGATTTTGAAGCCCCCATGAGGCTCTGCACCCAAAGGCGCAGTTTGAAAGAGCTAGTACATCCCAGAGGTGCCAGTGTGACATATCTTCATACTGACACAAATATTTTGACAAACATTCCCGTTTGAATATACAGACAGCTATTTTGAGCTGTAATGTATTTAAGTAATGTATACCAAAGAAAAGTGCAAAATACGCCCAGGCAGCTGGAAAATTCATAAGAGAAATGGTCAGCAGCTGAGGCTCAAGAGGCAGCTTCCTGGGGCAGTCATTTCTTCATATTTCATCTGTCTCCTCTGGACTGCAGCGCTGTGATGCCAGACTGCTGAAGAGTTCACAGAGGGCATCAGCAGTAAGAGGAAACAAAAGCAAAACCGCCCAGGACAGGGGTGCCAAAAGGCCCTTCTTTGGCTTTTCTCGGCCATTATTAGGCTAAACTGTGACCTTGAAGAATGTTAAAGGATATTTAGTTGCCACTCTGACTCTCCTCAGTGTGGTGTATCAGACCAGGGTGTTTAGTCAGACACGCAGCTAGCCTGAGGTGCGATTCACATCCACCAGGGCAAGTGCTCCAGACTAGACCCGCATTTGCAGCTCAAAAAAGCAGCAGCGGGCAATCCCGGGCCGGCTCCTCTTGGTCTCGCACCGGCGATTTCCTCCGTGCCCCCCGTCGCGGGTGAGGGAGGAACCACCCTCCGCCATTTCCCTGCCCCGGGGCGATCACGCCGCTCGCACGCGGGCTGTGGGGACACAGTTGGGGGAATCCCTCGGGGACGCGCAGCCCGTGCGCGCTCCCCCCGGCCGCGGCGCCTCCCGCGCGCGCG
>NW_010586822.1:95483-118218 GCF_000705375.1 Tinamus guttatus | reverse complement strand
CTACAGTTATTTTCGTAGTTATTGTTATTTTATAAAGCTTTCCTCCTTCTTGCATGCAGGCAAATTGAATGTATGTTCTTCCTTTTGAAGAAAGTGGAGTCTGCGCTGTAGTTCCTCTTTTTTTTTTTTCTGAATCTTGCTATGGCTGATGATGATATTTAGGAAGCAAAGGGAGACCAGAAGGAAAGAAGGGCAGTCCCTTGATTGTTACTGGCATGTGTTAAGTCTGATTTATTTAATGCAATTGCAGAGTTTTGTAAGACCTTTTTGCTTAAAAGCAGTCAAGCTCTTAACAGATTTAGGGCCAACTATTTGCTCTTTCAGTTTCCAAGTACAGGGATACAGTTTCCAAGTACAGGGCTCCAGTATGGAGAGTGCACAGATTTCAGTATCTTTTATCTAAGTCATTAATGAGCAGAAATCCTGAAAGCATAAAAATTTTATACTAAAAATATGAGGTTAAATCTTTTTTACACTACTGAAACTGGATGTTTTTTTTGAGAAGTTTTCTGGAAGTTCCTTTTGAAGTATGGATTCAATTGACATAACTCTAAGAGCGTGTTTCAACATTCAGATCTTTACTAACCAGCATTTAAGTATGCAAGAGTGGGTAGCTGTGTTTCTAGGAAGAGAAATATATTTATATATATATATATATATGCATATATGTGTATATAAATATAAAAGAAAAGCCTCCCTGTATTATGCAGAAGTAAGAAATTGGAAGAGGATTTCTGGCACTTCCTGTCCTCTTTAATGAAAATAATGAATGTCATCAAGACTGATATGAAAATAATGAATGTTATCAAGACTGATAGACTCTTCAGATAAAACATATTCTATCACAATATTTTTTCATTCTTCTAGAGGAAGATTTTGCAGCAAAAATGATTTCAAAACCATTTTTGTTACAGTATTTACCCTGTCTCATCTATTCATGAACAGAATGAATTCACGTGATATATGTGAAAACTATATTAATAAACACTTTCTAAACTGGCTGAGGCTGTGTGTTTGCGTTAATTTTAAGGAAAGTTTCAGTTTTCTAATCCTTGTAGCAAATTGTGTCGTCGTTCAAAACTGGCCTCGCCAAGGGCTATTCGAACTATAATGGCCCAGCAGGTGTTTTTTTTTTTTTTTTTAAATAGAGTAGCTGAAAGAAAGAGACCACAGACGAGGACCATCCTTGGGCCTTACACAGAACCTGATCACATGGAATCAGACCTGTCTGAGTCACTGAATATAAATTAAAGATCTGCTAGTTCAAAGCACTTCTATTCTGAGTTTGATAACTTTTTCTCTGAAATGGGCTGCACTAAAGGCCTACCACTGTTTAGCAGTGTTTCCAGTAGTGTTATTTGCTTCATTAACAGTATGTGTTTTCTTAGGATGTGTTTTCATCAGAAAACAGAGAGAATTTGCTTCATTAACAGTATGTGTTTTCATCAGAAAACAGAGAGGGGATAAAAATCCTAACAGAAAACCTTACATTAGCCCTTTACCTTTTACATTTGCCTTTTACAGGACAAAGTTTGGGGCAAAAAAAATACCACTTCTCTTTCGGGATTAGTCTGCTTGCCACATGAGGGTTGGGGAAAGAACAACTTTCTGTGTGTAGAGAGGAACAGTCTCCCCTGCTCTGGAGAAGTGTCTGGCTTGGGAGCGTGTCTTGCAGTGTGCTCTATTCGTGTAGACTGAATTTCACACTTTTTCTGTATCATAGATAACATTGAGATGTCAAAGGACAGTGTTTTCCAATTAATTGGGATTGTTCTTGCCTCTGCAGCTCTTTAAAGCTGCCTTGGAAACAAGCTTTTTTGCTTTTTAAAATCAAGTTATCTGCACTTTCAGAAATAGATTATGGGATTACGTTAGTTCCAGTAAAAATGTTAGTTTGATATTTATTAGTGGTCAAAAAGAAAACTAAATAGTAGGAAATTCTAAGAAGGAAATTGAGAACAAAGTGTATTTGTGAGTATGTATTTCAAAATGTCAGTATGATACTATCAATACGTGGTGCTGTGATGTTCTGAATAGTGTTCATTTCTGTCTCCCACTTGAAAAGGGGTGACAGAGCTGCAAAAACAAAGGCTCGGAGACAGTAATAAGATGATCAAAGGCACCGTATGGCTTTTGCATTGAGGAGGAATAGGACTGTTAAATATGGGAAAGCAAAGACTGTTGGAAGGGAGATGAAGTTAAAGACCTGAGTATTATGGAGAGGGTTAATAGGACCTGGTTACTCACTGTCTGCTGTATTGCAAGGAGGAGTTTCTCACGTTAAAAAATTCAGAATAAGCAGAAGAAACACTGCACGTTTAAATTATATAATTCTCTTACACCAGGTGTTGGTGAAGCTTATGTAGTGCTGCTGTGTGATGGATCAGATTAGCTGGGGGTGGGAAATACATGAGGGACTGATAACTTCAGAAATATCAGTTCTGCCTGAGGAAGTTTGAGATGCAAATTGTGGTTGGGAGAAAATTCTGCTAAAGCATCAGTTGATTAGTTGATCAGTTTTTGCTGTTGTTCTATTGATACTCCTTTCAGTTAGGGGCAGAGGTCTCAAAAAAAAAAAAAAAAATCTTGTCACTGCTGAATGCTGAGAGAGGGTTGTGGAGTTGGTGGTTCTTTGGTTACTCCCAGTGTGGCTGGTTCTATGTACTGTGGTGGTGGCATTGTTTGTGGAATTGTATTAAATGGTGGTGGTGCATTGAATCGTGTTGTTGAGTACTGCAAGAATAGTGAAATAACACAGCATCTAGTGGGTAACAGCAGTGGTGAAGCCAACTCCTTTCTGGCATCCTAATTTGGCAGCAAGGAGCTAACTAAATCCTTATTTAGATATAGTTCTGTTTTATTAAAATATCCTGATTTAGGATGTAAATGCTGGGTTCTGCCACTTGCAATAGGAAAAGAAGAAATGCTCTTTTTTTCTAGGTATGATTGCCTATGAACCTATGTAGGTTTCTAGAGCTTACTCTGTTAAGATTCTGTATTCTTGTTAAGAGGTGTATTCTTGTGCCTCTGTGTTCTTGAATGCCTGCAGTTAGGCTACATTTTCATGTCTGTTAAAACATGCATTGAGAAACAGAAAATCAACCCCACTTTGTGCTCTCCAAGTTTCTCTAATTGACTTAAGCGAAAAGAACCTCTGTAAAGGTCTGTTTGTCTGAAGTTGTTGCCAGTGTGTAAGAGGCAGGAAAAAGAGGGAGGGATTTTGAGGGGAGTTATTGTTACTTCTAAGAGGAGTTCTTTTGTAAGCAGTGAGATCGATATTTCAGTCTGTGTCCATACTGACTTTGTGTGTCTTGTTCTTTATTGATTAGCATAGTGTAAATCTTCTCAAAATGGATTTTTAAATAGCCTTTACCTATCTCCCCTTGTCACTTCTTGATCCAAAATTGAGTTTCAGTTAAAGATGTCCTTTAACAACGTGTTCCGTCTTTTTGCCTTTATTGTAACTCTGACTAAAGAATGTAATTGGCTCTGTACCTTGCTAGGAATCATCTGCTTTCTTCTGCGTTTATCAGTTTATGCAGGATGTTTAGCTATTGCTATTGCAGTTTATATGGTAAAATACATACAGTTTACTTTCAGTCTTTTTTTTTTTTTTGATATTTGTTATGTGAAAATGACAGTGCTCCTATGTAACCAAGTAAAACCAACAGGCTTTTCAGTCTTACTGCTGGCTGGGGCTCATCTCATTGCCATGCCCAGATGGGGTTTGCTCCTTTTTGAACCTAGTGGATATGTTTGTCAACTGATCTGGTAGCATAAATAGATACAAACTTGTTCTTTCAAGCTAATAGATATGCAAAAAAATGTACTTGATAAGTTAGTTTGAAGGCTGGTAATTCTTTCTTTTCTGGTAGTGGATCTTGAGCAATTTGAGGAGAAAACAGCAAGTATGATGTGTTCTTAGAATTTTGGACTTAAGTTATTCAGGGTTATGTAGGAAGTTTGTGTTGATTAACAGCTGTTGACTGCATATGCAGCTGATCGGTCACTGCAGTTGCATTTGGTATGCTGGCCTTTGAGGCATGAGGCGTCCAGTGGTGTAATGGCATGTGATACAATGTATAGCTCATTTATTGGCTGACTGGCCACAAAATTACCAACTTCACAGGGATGTCATGGAAATCACAGTGTATGAATTATAGCAATGTGCTACAAGGATTGACTGAATATTCTGATAGACAAGTGAAAGTGAGTCTGTTCTTTGCTGTTCAGTGACAATGTATTTGTGAAGGAGAGGTAAATGTTGCCAGATGTAATCTGAACTCCTTGGTAAAAGTGCTATTTCATTATCCAAATATGCAGTTGCTCACACTTAAGACTGATATTGGTGGGTGGAGGGCAGGAATTGAAGTGTCTGGGATGTTACTGTAGCCTTCACCTAACTGCCGTACTGCACTTGCGGATGGGGCTGACACTTTGCAGTATTTGAATGCCTGCAAAGATGTGTTTGCCTTATACGGGATGTGATATTTCTGCTCTACAGTTTTCGTGAGTGCCAAAATGTGTGTATGCTTCAAAATGTGACATACTTTTTTTTTTTTTTTTCATCCCCATTCCATGCCTGAAATTGTATTCAAAATACGATGCACGATTAATAAGAATGGCTTCATGAGAAGCCCATAATTGCATAACTATCTGGTCTGGATAACTAATGATTGAACTGGGTGGTTGGCAGTCACCTAGTGCCTCGGCTCTGTTTTCCTAATCGCATTTTAGACTAGTTAGATTAAAAGTCTAGTGTGCTGGAAATGTTCTGCTGAGTTAATTAGTGAAATATGTAGAAACTTTGTAAAGTTCATGGCTTGGTCATTTAGCAGGCAATGTCTGAGAATGAGCAGCCCTAGAGCAAATTCATGGATTGGTAAACCCTATGGTTTGGTTTACAAGAATGCTTGAGCATCTTCTACTTTCATTAATTTTAATCAAATATTCAGATATCTCTGAAAATCAGTGGTTCCTTTGTGTGTTTTCCTTTTTTTTTTTTTTTTCCTCAAAACTTCCTTCTTCCCCTTGCAATGTCAGAGGAAGATGAAATTCTGCTCCTTTGCTATTTTAGGGCAAGGAGCAGAATTAATTTTTACTTGAGCTCAAGCACACAGACAGACGGCTCTTTGCAGTTTTTCAGAGTTGCACTTTCTCCTTGCCTCAGGAACTATTCTGGTTGTACCCTGGTTTTATTTTGGCATGTCACTTGGTTGTAGTTTTAGAAATATGCTCCCTGTTGTTGCTGAATGTGGGAAGAGTGAAACAGGTTTCTCACCTGATGCATTGGCTTTGGAGGGACTTGGGACCCTGATGTTTAGCTTTTCTTATTTTCACCCATGTGTAACTAAATTAACCAACCAGCTTAATTCATGGTGATAGAGTTCAGGGCTCAGTCAGCCCATCAGGGAAGCAGTTCCTGATGCTTCGTGAGTATGTGTGTGCATGAGGATGCTCTATGCAAACTCAGACTGGTTTTTGTGGTATCAGAGGCTCTTGCCGAGCACCTTCAGGTGCAAGCAGAAATGCTGTGGAAAGATGCTGCTCATCTGCTAGGTCCTGCTTCCAGCTCTTCAGAGCCTTAGGATGAAGTGTCATATCTGCAGGGTGCATATTTAGAGTAGCTGGAGAAACGAAAACATATTTACTGGAGCAAATGGCATTATGTGTTTTGGACACTGTTTACTCAAGGTGCTGCTTGTGTTTTGCTATGTTGAAAACTGTACTGCACAATTCTAAAAAGCACAAAATTCTTTCCAGGGTTTCCTTCCAGAAATAATCTCTGTGCAAATGCATCAGACCTAGAAGTAGTGGAAGGTAGCGTTCTTCTGGAGGTACTCCGTTATGAAATGGAAAGACTCTGTGAGGAGTCACACTCCTTCAAGTGCTGCCTGTTTTTGGTGTGATTGCAAACATCAAAGTGATGAGATTGACAGCCTGGACCCTCAGTGTTCAGGTTCCCCAGGACTTTTTCTTATGTATTTGTGCTTGGTGGATTAAGGCCAGCAGAAGCTTCATTTCCTGAATGACTTTTCAGTCATTCTTAAAAACTGGAAGCATAGCACAAATTGCTTGTCTAGGTTCAGCTTCATTTCCTTGAAGAAACTATTGCTGTAACCAAGAGGAAAATTGTAGATAAGCTTACATTTTCATGAGCAGTGGAAACTTTTATTTAAAGAGGAAGGAAAGGTCCTCCAGATGCACTTTTCAGTGGGTTCTCCTTGTGGCATCATTCACTGCTATCAAAAAAATGCTGATGAGTTGTACTGCTTTGTGCTGTATGGATTATCCTCTATTAAAACATTTAGTTTTATCTGTGTTAAAATGCCAAAACTTTGTAGAAACTTAAACATTGTCATTTCAATGTATTTGAGAAATTGAAGCAAGAATTTGGCAAATAATAGGCACATTTGTTTGCACAGAAATATATAATGGGTATAACTGTAGGTGTACAAGATTGATTTAAATGAAAATGTCAGCATAATACAATATAAAAGGTACAATTAAGTAAAATGTTATTAGCTGACTGCTATTTATCATTATAAGCATTTGTTAGCGTCTGTCTAAAGCATAAAACATTGTTATTGTTGCATTTATTGTTATTATTGAAACTACAATATTGATATGCTTTATTAGTATTTTCAGACAATAAAATGATTTTTTTTCTTTTTTGATAGTTAAACATCCCTTCAGCGGTAAACTACAAAAAATACAAGTAAGTAAAGCAATTTTATTCTGTTAGATAATTCTATCTATATAATAGATAATTCTGTTTATCTGTTAGATAATTCTATCTATAATAAAAACAGTACAGATCTGTTTGGAAAGGGGAATTTCAGAATGTTTTGCATGTGATTAACGTTTCCTGCTACTAAACGCTTTAATGTTTGCATGTGTTTCTTCCTTTCCCTCTTCTCTTCTCTCTTCCACCCCCCAGATATTTCGGAATGTAACTAGTACTGCAGGATGTGCTGTCTGTCATATTCTGGCTGCTTTATATAAAATGTTTCATGATTTGTGTTGTGGAAGTAGGATGAGAAACTGTGCTGTCATGAGAGGTCTGAAATTATATTTATCAGTTGGTCTCTTCCAATTTCATGTGCATACTTGGGCTTGAAAGAGATGACTGATTTCAATCTCCCTGGTCTTACTTAGTGGTATAGAAGAGAGAAGGTTAACTTATTTCAGAAAACAAGTTGGGCAACTTGCCTCTTTCACTTTGATTCTATTCTATTTTTTTTCCCCATATTAATTGTTCCACTGGGATATTTGGGTAACTTGTTTTGAGATGGCAGCATTAAAAGGGCCTGTGTTATTCTCAGTTTTGCAGCATTTATTTTGGTGGTTCTGTCTTCTGCCTGTGTTTCTGCCGGGACTGTAAGCACAGTGATCTACTTCCTCTAGGCATGTTGCAAGTACCCCAAGACAAATGTTATTTTAGTCTAGAACTGAGCTTTTCTAAAAGTGAATTGTCAGGTATTTTCAGCCGGTAGCCTTGGCAGGTCTCTTGGAAGAAAACATTTCTGAATGTTTTGAATGAATTGAATTTTGTGAGGTAAATTGTGAGGATTCTTTCCAGATGATGTTTTAATGGTGTCTTGCACATTGGCTGCAACTGCTCAAGAACCTGTTCTGTTAGGTACTTTGGTGGGTTTTGTCTGCTGCTGCCTAGTGCTCCTGCTTCATGCTCGATGGGTAGCTGTGAACAATTCTTTCTGTAGTCTATCCATTAAGGTACAAAACAAGAGATCACGCTCATTGTATACATGAGTGAAGTGCCAAGTATCCAGGAACAGACAAATTGAGCGGAGGGCGCTGTTCTTGGAGGGGTTTGAGAGTGTGGGTGCCTGTAGTAGCTGTGTGGAGCTGGTGCAGATTTTCTTCTGTCTCTGCCCAGTATTTTCCAGGCAGGAGGAGAATTAACCAGGTTAGTTAGTAATGGTTTTGTAGGACTAAGTGCTTAAAATTACCCGAGCAATGCTGGTCATTGATGATACTTTCTGTGAGAACTAACTTGATCGATGAAAAAAAGAATTTTTTTTTTGGTAACAGTTTTATTTTAAAACCTATCGGACATGCTGCTATTGCACCACTAAATTATATTAAAGGTAGGGTTTTACATGTGAGGTTAGCAGAGGTCTAGACAATGGACAACAACTTTCTTGGCCTGTTTTCTGAATGAAGACTCTAGTTGTACCTTAGCCGTTTGATTTAGCCACTTGTTGCAGAGCCAGATCGAAATAAAAACTTTCAGAAGAGCCTTTAAAAGTGAGTGTGTTTAACTGAGCATTCATCGCCTTCAGATCTTGAATAATTTGTTCTGGTATAACTTGCTTCTTGGTGCATTTCAGTGCTACTATTCAGTATATTGGTAGTTTACCTCTCTTTAACACTTATATCTCATTTTCTTGCCTATTTTAGGAAATATGTCTTATACTAGTAGATTATGTAGGAAATGTGAACAAGATTGTTTAGACCACAGATGTCTTGATTTCTTTCTTTATTTTAAGCTGAGCCTCATGTTTGTAGTTTAAAACAACCTTCTGAGCTGTCAGTTCTAATTAACAGGTCCGTTGGAATCCAGGCAGAAACCTAGTTTTGTTTTAGGTCAAAATCTGAAAAAAAATTATTCTGCTGATACGCTTAGTTCCCATACAATTGCTTACATCATTGTTTATGCATGAAACACTATGTCTCTCTAGCTGTATGTATAAAATTTGCTCTTTCTGATGGAATATTAAAGTTTTTGGGGTAAATGGAAGAAAATGCACATCATCTTAGGTTTGTTTTAATGTTAGTGTCTCTTTTTATTTCCAGGAAGATGAAATAAGTCTCATGATGAACAGCTTATATGCACTTCATGATAAATTGGCACAAGTAGCAGGTAACAGTTTAAAAATATTGTGACTAAGAGTGTTAGAATAACTGTGGAAAAGTGTATGCTCAGATAGTGATATGCAGCAGCTGGTATATTACCAGCGCTCTGATACTCATTTGGGGAAACTAGAAATCCCACTTGTAAATCACATAAGCCGTCTTTTGTACACTTTTTCTTTTGGTAACATTTTTGAAATGACAGTATGGGCTGACTGTTTTGATCTGTTTTGGTTTTTGGTGTCATCTTCGTTTGTGGTGTATTAATCGGATTTCACTTAAGTATTTAAATATGTTTCATGTGGTAAGAAATACGCATTTCTTTTACAGGTAGTTATTTTGCTGTAGTGGGAAAAATGCTTACTTGAAAAATACTTGACAGTAATCAAACCAATGCAATGAATATTAGTAGTTGAATTTTAGTGGACAGATGGACAAAGTAGTCAAACTTTATTACTAATGATAAGTGCTCTATATAGTAATGCTTTAGAGACAATGTTTAGGTTTAATATTAATTATTAAATATTAAATGCAGAAATACTGCATTTTTGCCTAGAATCATAATTAACGCACTTAGATTGCTTAGATACATATACATCACAACTGGGAACCAGTAAAATTAAGACTTGAATTTTGATATCTGGCGAGTATGAATTACAGCAGAGTATACCTCATTATTAAGCAAGGACACTAAATAAACGTCTTATTTAGCCCCCCTTGTATGTAGAAGGGGTTTCTCTTAAGCCTTACCATTCTGTGTGCCAACTGCTGTTTTTCCACCATCCAATATCAACAGAAAAGCTTTTCTACAGATATACCAATATCAGATGCTACAGACGTGTCTCAAATACTTAAAATAAACAGTGTTACATATGAAGCTGTGGTTTGTGTCCGGGATCATATAGGAAGTTTTGTGAGAGTATTAGCAGCTCTAGTCCCTTCATACTGCAAGAGAATGCTCTCTCTGGCAGAAGCTTTAATTTTCTGTGTAGTTAGAATATCTGAAGTGAATGAAATAAACTTCTTTGTGTGTCCAAACCTCTGTCCTCCTTTCCCTTATGCTTTTCCCAAATAGTGAAAGGAAAGCATTGAACCTGAATGCATGCAAAATAAGACTTGTTTTAGTCTTAAAACAGACAGAAAGCAGCAAATTTCCTTATTTATGATCTTTCACAGTTTAAGGACATCACAGTGTAGTTTTAAAGATAAAAATGCATCCTACTTACTAGATGAAGTAGGTGGTTCTATGTTAGAAGGCATTGGGGCCAAGTGATCTTTTCCTGTGGTGTAGCTGGTCTGTGGTGTGCAGGGGTGTCTTGCAAGACCCACAGCTGTGGGGGGGAGAGCTGTGTGTGAAGTGGATGCCACGAAGGTTGTGACTTCTCTGCTCCCTTTGATGAGGGGCTCCAATAACTTGCCATTCTCCTCGTGCCAGCTGCCCCTCCAGTGGCTCTGCAGGAAAACTTGATTGCCTGGATATAGGAACATTTGCACCTCATACCTACATCGAAAGGTCTTCATCACCTGGAATCTGCTTATGTGCATATAAACTTAATTAGGTATATCTGTCTGCCTTATAAAGAGTTTATATTCTCCAAAATGACTTCTTTCTTCAGTAGATTCCATTAAAGCAGGTACATTAATGTGTCTATTAGTCTTCTCCTGAGCAGGAGAATCTTCAACAGTTACTTTCAGAAAACCCAGTAACTCCTATTGGACAGACGATCCCCCACGTTGGAGCTGTGCAAGCTGCACTGACCACAGACAGCCCGGCGTGTGAGCCTGTGTGTAGCTGCACAGACAACAGTTGTCAACAGTTGCAGGTGTCCAGGGTAGGAGCGGAAAAAGTCTTTCATCCCCTTTGGGATCCCATGCTGATGTAGCCCTGGCTCAGGGCTAAAGAACATGGAAAGCTGCTGGAGATGCAGGCTCTGCTAAGAGCTGCTTCTATGCCCTGCATGCCACTTCAAAAGAGAAGAAAAAGAACATAGTTTTACAGAAAACGGTGCTTCTCACGTCTGCCTGTCGTATATTTGCAAGTTGCTCTGATTTCATACTTGGCTATGAATTCTTTGTTCATGTTATAGCTATTAATAGTAAAAAAGCAGGCTCGAAATTTGCACTGGGCTCTTCTGTTGAGCTTTATGCAATGTCCTGCTTACCGTCAAGACGGCAACTTCAGAATTTCGTTTCTAGCATGCCGTGTTATACCTTTTACATTCTTACTTAGCTGGTTTCTTGCCTTAAATTGGCAAAGCAAGTGATGGGGCTTTTGTTTTAAAAGGTGAGACATTGGAAGTCATTTATGGGATGGGAAGTCGGGTTAATACTTCATTATTTGTTTGATTTAACATGGGTTCCAGCTGTAGGTACCTATTCTGTGCTGTGGTGCTCTGCTATGCAAAGTGATATAATTATCTTGTAGAATAGATTGAGAACAATAATGCGTTAAAGGCAAAATGATTAGTCTGCCAAACCTATGGCGAGTAATCGCTACCCTGGGAGAAACTAGAGGGAGAAGCCGAATTTCATTATTCAGGTTTGGGTTGAAATTTGTGTTCTTCTATTTTTGTGGTGTGATTCTGCCTTCTTTAAAAGTAGCAACTTTTTTGGTCTCTTTGTATAGCAGTGCCTACCACTTTGCTCTGAACCGGAATGCGCACCTTGCTCAAATCAGATGTCTGTCAGTTCAGCACTGGGTGCTTCTCAGAGAGACCTCGAGATCGTGTCCCTTTTCAGTCAGGTTCACTGAACGAATGAGCTTAATTGCTGTGCCCCCAAGAAGCAGCTACCCACGGATGTGGCCCTATGTCCTGGTACACAGAGAAGGAGTTTTGCACAGTGAGATGTTTCCTCAGCTTGGCCTCCTCAGTGATGGTCTGTCGGACTCAGACTGTTTCCTTCTGACTAATGGATGGCCCAGGTCCTTTCTATGCAAGGGTGGATTAGACTTTCATGTGTAGTGAGGCTTACTGGTAAAACTATGACCGGAGGAGAAATACTGGCAAAACAGTAATAGTTCCTTAATATTAATTTCAGTAATGTCAGCTACTGCATCTGATTTCTGTCTCGGGCTCTCTGTTCTGTCACTCTTTAATCTTCAGGTAATTGATACTGTGCTCTTTTCAACCAGTGATTTAAAGACTACTTAGCAAGTTCTGGTTTTCCACAAAGTGTCAGACTATTGAATTTGCTCTTGGGAAATCAGACATTCTTACTTGCTCTCTCATTTATTCTACTTGTAGGCTTTTCTTTTGCTACCCTCTCTAGGGTCCTGCTGGAAGCAACCTGTAAGCATGTTTAACAAATGCTTCTTAAGCTTTTTCTACTGGTTCATGGTATTGCATCAAGCTATAAAGTAGAGGTCTGTGCAAAATCCATGTGTTCCTTAAAGTATTAGATATCCATTGAGTTTTGGCTCTGGTACTTAAGACAATGCTTTACATTGTGAAGCAAATATATTTTAAAACTGTTAAATGTGTATGTGGGAGCTTATAAATTAAATTAAATGCTCAAATGAAAGTCAGTTGCAAGTATTCTGCTCTGCACTGAAAAGCAGATCTGGATTATTTTCTGTCTTGAAAGCAACTGTGAGTACAGAGTTAATTTACACCCTCAATTCTGAAGATTAATATATATATATATTTCTAGGAGAAGAGCCTAACTAATTATGTGGTTTGCGCAAGTACAGTAACATAAGCTAAACGCTAATTTCTTGATCATTGCTGGAATTTGTACATGTTACTTATGCCACATCCTGCGTGTGCAAGTGAAATGATTCTCTGCACTTGAAACTGAAGTGGCCTGTGCCCAAGAAAAGTTTCAGCATGAAGATTCATAACTGTGAGCTTGCAATGGATATTTTAAGAGGGGCGGTTTTACAAAGAGCTCAGATGTGTCTTGCAGCAGACCTGCTTAAGACTTTTCCTTCTGCTTCAGTTATATTCCTGGATATAGGGCCTCAAGTGGAATATTTTTGCCTTAGACTGTGGAAAGTGGGTTTCCAAGCCAAGTGGTTAATGATTGCACCAAAGCAATTCAAAGGAAGCCTTCATTTGTAGAACCATTAGCTAAAGCAGTGACTGCAATGGCCTATAGGAATATACTGCTGCCCTCAGTTAGAAAATTGTCTGACTCCTGAATTGGCTACAGATTTTCAAATTTGAGTTTCTCAGGAGAAAGTCATTAAGTGGCTCTCAGCAATGGAGGAACTGGAATGGCCAAGGTGCCTGCAGCTCCAGTAGCTTTTATGCAGGACAGAAATTAACCCAACTCTGGCTTTCTGGGAGCAAGTAGTATAAGAGAAGTGTCTACCCTCCACTCCCCAGGTTACATGAGTCAAGTGAACAGATGGGTTTTGAACGCTGTCAGAGCCTAGGCAGTGAGAGTGTTTTTAAGTGTTAAGTTTGGCCCAAGATAATACATTCCTTTTTTTTTTTTTTTTTTCCTGGAAATGGGTCTTGTGAAGAAGCTGCCTGGTGGCCTTTTGAATTTGGGAACCAGGGACAGTCAAGTTGGTAATAGTGGTCTCTCTGCCTACTGCATAAACCTAATTCCTGCAGTGAGGCAAATAAGGTTAGATTTTAAAAACACTAAACTCACCCAGTATAAGGGAGCTCTGTCCTAGTGTGAGATGTAATACTATGTTCTCGAGAAAATTTAAGGTGAATTCTGAAACTTGTTTTTGAGAGCTCATTTCTCACAGTCTGGCTGCATGAGGATGTTTGTGTGTTTGTTTCCCCCTTTTTACTGCTTCTTATTTTGAGTCATAATTATGCTTTCTTGCTTCTCTAGACACACGTGCGTGCATATAAATAAAAATTTGAAGAAGCTCATAACCAGAAAGCTTCTCCCTGCCCCCTGCTCCCCACCTATTTAAAAAAAAAAATTGAAATGTTTGGTCAAATCATGATTGCCATGCTGCTTGTTTATTAGGAAAACCTCAGGTCTGAAGGCTTCAGGTCTTAGCAGACAAAAAAACAAGCAAACAAACAAAAAAAAACGCAAAGTAAACTGGCACTTTTCAGGCATGTTAACATCCTGCAATTTATTACCTGGATGAGACTGGACATAAGGCTTTTACAGAAATACCCTTTGGTTTTGTCACAGTGCTCCTTCAGGAGTGGATGCAGGACCACGTGTGTACGAGCACGGTGATAGTTCTGTCGGGTTTGCTGCTCTTGGAGTGTGAGATACCCGGCAGTCACACGTGTCAGCGCCCCGGGGTGGAGCCTATACAACACAAAATACACATCTGCCTCATTTCGTGCTGAATTTCCAACTTCAGAAGTTCATGCAGAGGATGGTGTCAACTGGAACTCCCTGTTGTGCTTGAATGGCAGACCAGAAAACCCTTCCCCATAGCTTGCCAGGGATGGCTAATTTATCTTGCTCAGGTTACCTTCAACGTTCTTGCTTGTGCAGGCAATGAACGCTTGCAATTGCTCCATTGAAAGGGTATTCCAGTGTGGATAATTCTAATTTTAATGTATATACTTTGTAAGGGTTCAAACACTGTTTTATACTTACATATGCGTATAAACACCTTACACTTTCCTCGCCTTGGTGTGGCTTTGGGAATAATGCAGTTTGGTGTAGGTTCAGGAAGGTAAGGCTTCGCCCTGATTTGGTTGAATTTGGGTTGTTTTGACACAATAAAGTTGTATTTTTGGGGAAAGATATGTATGTCTCATATGCACACACATATATACATACATATGTATATAAGGACTTTAAAAAAATATTTACCACTGATTCCTTTTCAGAAATAAGGCTTAGTCAGATAGAAGCTGTTGCTGGGCCTTTCTGCCTTTCTGTGTGACTTCATGTTGTTGTGATTGTCACTATTTTTTTTTGTGTGTGAATTGGGTCCTTTCAGCTTAGTAAAGAAAATCAGGAAAATCAGCTCTGTGGACTGACTGTGTCTGTATTGCCAATTTCCTGACTGTTTCTGCCTACTTTCATCAAGAATTAGGAAGATGGTAAAAACAGCAATTTCAGACCATATTGGCATACTGTGCATGCTTAAGAAAGTGATGAGCTTTTATGATGCGTATTAACCTAAAATATAGTCATTTTGTAGTGCCTGAAGTAGATGTGTTGCACATGAAACTAATCTCATTTGTATGAACAGGTAATACGTATTTCAGAGTAAATGGAAATTGTTTGGAAGAAGTTGTGTCAGGGTACAGTAATCATGTTATATTCTTTTTGCAGTACTACATGCATCTTTTTTTTCTGATCAGTGCAAGAAGTTCTGTCAATGTGATTTGTACATCTTATTAGCTGTGAGACTTTTTTTGTTTTTTTTTCCTCCCAAGGGGTACTCCCAGGAACTTTCTTCCCACATATTTTTAGTGGAACTTGTCAGAATTCTTCAGTTATTGCTGCTTGCATAGATTGTACTAACTGTGTTTAGGTAATTTTATATAATGCAGTAATAAGTAGATCAAAATAAACAAAAGTTTAATTTTACCAGGGGAACATGAATGTGGCAGCTCTAATCAAAGAAACCTTACCGTCCAGGAGGCAGCTGCATATTTGAAAGTAAGCAATCGAGGTATTTTTCATTGGTTGTATCTAAGATTTATGTAAGTTAAAATTTGCAAGGTCTGTTTTTTTTTTTTTTTTTAAATCTAGTGGAGAGTCCAAAATTTGACTTGCTATTGGATATTATTTGGAAATGTTTGGAATTAATCTTAAAAATCATGAGTCGCGTGTTTTATGTATTTGGGGGAGGGGGAAGGTGAAAGAAAAAATCATCTGCAATGCAAGTATAGATAAGCAGTACTTTGTTGCATGCATCTTTTTCTTATATTTAAAATGCAAGAATAGATGACAATTTCATTTGATGGAGATGATTGAGCAACACAAAGAGGATAAAATTTTTGCCTAGCAGATCTCCAGAAGCTTCCCTAGTGTGCAGGGCACGATGTTTTGAGGCAGTTGCTTGGTCCCTGTTAGGAAGGATTCTGCCCTCCTTCCTTCACCAGGAGCTCCTGAAACTTGGCTCTTTGCTGTGGGCCTTACAGGCAGCAGCTGTTTGGAGACCAGTCACCACCGCACTAAACAGAAATGGTCCAAAAGGGCCTCTATTAATTTGCTAGATGCCCAATACTATGAAATTCCAATTCCCCAGTAAAAGGTGTTTTCAGACTTTTGGTATTCATAGCTTTATTTTTTGCACATACTGATGTCCCCTTCAGCAGGATACTCCTTGAACCTCTCCAAAAGCTTAGGGTAGAAGCATTTTTTTCCCCTCCTCTTGGTTTGGTGGTGGGAGATTAGGATGTTAAGCTCATGTGACTTTACTAATAATGTACAGAAAGCCAAAACGAGCCTGACGTTTTTGGCAAACATAAACGGGTGATTTGAAGAGCATCCTGAAGAAGCTGCTAATAAACTAAGGTTGGCTTGGCAATGACTTTTTATACTTCCTTTTAAAAGGAGTTGCTAGTTGCATTGTATAAGGCTCAAAGCAAGATCTTTTTTTTTTTTTGAGAATATCACTTCAAATACAGTATTAACTTATGATTGTGTTTCCTTTTCTGTGAAAGGACATGTAAGATGAACTATGGAGACAGTATTTGCTCAGATTTCAGTGAATGTTCTCCTGTAATTGATGTAAACTAACTTAAAAAGCATATATCACTTCATATGTAGTAATATTAGAAACATCAGAATATTTACAAAATAGCAATTAAAATATCAATTAAAATTGCTTTTCATCAAGCTTTACCTTTTTTTTTTTAAAAAAAAAGTATTAGCTTCTTTATAGGGTCAATTTTCAGCAAGTTTTGTATCTAGTTTGATATTTTGAAGTAGACTTTCTATGAGCACCGCCTAGTGGCTGAATAATTTTTTCTTGCTGCAGGTTATAATTGTTTATAAAATGGTGAATGTGGCTTCACTTTTCAAATAGTCCTCAATTCAAGGAATATTAGTAAGTCCCGTAGCTGCTCATAGCTTGTATGGATTCATTTTGCCTAGTGAACAATATGCAAAAAATGAAGACTCAACAAAACCATGTAGGTTTGCCTGCTTATTCGTTTGTGTGGTATTTGTATTTTATTTTGGCATAGCAACTTTTCAGTTTATTAAAGAAACAGCTCATTAATATTTGTCTTTGACAGAGCTTAGATCCAGAATACGAAAGTGTACTTAACACATCACTACAATGGATCTTGAATAGTGGGGAAGATGTTGGCATAAAGTAAGTGGTTTTTATTTTATAACTTAAATTCTATCAGAATGTATCCTTTTTTGTAAATGCCTTTTTTTTTTTTATAGGTGTCTCAGCAATGACCCAAATGAGATAAACGTCACTAATGTGATAAATGTGAAATATCTGGAATCCACTAGTCCAAAGATGTCTTTCAGGTGTCGTTTTCGACGTGCATTTGTTAACGTGACTCATAGATTATCAATACTACTTTTGGGTGAGTAAAAGGTCAACCTTTTGTTTTGTTCAACTTGTGTTTATATAATTGCTTGAGGTGTATGTGAGGGTTTATTCAATTATCCAACTCAGAGCTCCAGTTGGTCTCCTGGTTGCAACAGTCTGCTCTGCACTTTGGATGCACCACCGTGTTTTCTCTTCGGTCACTATTACCTGCTGTTACAGTCAGCTGAACTTTGGTACTTTTTCTTCAAAAGCAAAATCTTGTGGCTTTCAAACATCCAGACTGATTTGATGTTTAAAAAAAAAAAAAAAAAAAAAAAAAGCTCATTAAAAAGATATGATAGCTGTTACTAAATAGCATTTCAGTAGTGTTTGAGGGGCTTTAGGAAGATCATCTTTTCTGTAATTATATTTCCAGTGTCGAGGAAAAGTTGGAATGTCAACATGTTTGTCATCAAAAATTCCTAACTCTGTTTTAAAAAAAAAAAAAAAAAAATCTAATCCTTCAGTAAGACTTGCAGGTCTGGTCACAATAACTCTTAAGTTTCAGGTTGTTTGTTTTTCTTGGTCTTGGCAGATCTAAAACCATGCAGCAAAACACATAGTCCTGTGAGTGCAAATGTGTCACTTCATGTGGCATGTTAGAAATACTGAAGATGCAAAGCTGACTTTCTCAGGATTCCCTTGATGCTAGTGTTTTGACAATCTCCTGCCTATGGAACAGCAGATCTAATACCTCCTTCCTTAGTTTTCTGGCAAACCAAAGGAGTACAAGGCAACCTGTCACAGATTGTCACCTGCTGATAGGAGCGGATGGTGTGTTGGGCTGGGACTCTAAGGCAAAACTCAAAATTAGCCACTGGTCCAATCAGTTATATTTGTGTGCATCACTTGGCAACTCAATTGTCCATCTATAATTGAGCTTCTGTGGAAGCACCCTTTGAAATATAGAGGATTATGTAAAGTTAGATGCACCATAATTAGCAAGCACCCGTTTTGGGCCAATGGTGTCACTCATTACCTTGCAAACATTACCTTGTAGTCACTTGTGTCCAAGCCCAACTATGTATCTAGCACCTGTGTATATTTTTCATTGTTGAGAGCATAGTGGTGCCCTCAACCTGAGAGAGAAGAGGGAGTGAATTTTTTTTGATGACTTTTCATCTTATGTTGCTGGCGGCCTTATCTAGCTTTTCTCTTTTGGAAGTTTCCGTTAAAATAACAGGAGAATGGCACGCAGTGCTTCCCTTGCAAAGCTGTAACTGAACTGAAGCAAAGTTAATTTGTTTTGACTTACATGTCTAAAGAACATGACTTGTATGTAAATAAGAATATTACACAGTTTTAAATACTAAGAGGTTCCAAATTATCACCTTACATAGACTTTGAGTTATTTTGAATTTTTCCATGATAATTCAGTTCTGTGATTTATTTATTTTTGCTGCTGTAGTGTAAAATTTCAACTTCTCAATGGTGTATCCAAGTCTGTTGTTAAAATGATGGGGGGGAAAAAAAAAACACTAAATCTGTGTGTTCTTCAGAAAATAGTGTTCCGAGGCTAGTGTTGTGTTGTTAGTAAAATACAAAATTTCCACGATGAAAACCATGTGCTTCACTAGACTGAGTTTGAGGTACCTTAAAATGTTAGCCAATTCAACCAACTTTTGAAGCACGTAGTGTGAACTTTGTTAAATAATCAAAAATTCAATAATGCTTAAAGAGTTTTGTTCATTTAATGCAGGTGTAGCAATGGTATGGGGAGTCTTGCACTACATGAAATATCGTTGGGCAAAAGAGGAAGAGGAGACGAGGCAGATGTATGATATGGTGGTAAAAATCATAGGTATGGCTTCTCAAATCACGTCTGATGCCTCTATCAGCTTTGCTTAGGCTTTCAGTGTGCTCACTGTAATTTGGTTAGCTCAGTTGTGTCTAGCTCTCAGTCATCTTGCTGCTAGAGTACTAGGAGAGGTGCCAATTTCTTGTTTAATACAGGTATTTGGTATCAAGTCTTAAATTTGTGAATTATATCATCATGGCTATAATCACCATTGACCGGACAGGACATAATCTATTATTGAAAACGCAAATACAGAAGGGATGTTGGTTGGCTTTAAATATGGTGACATGTTTTTTTCTGCATTAATTTCCTTTCAGCTATCTGTAGCCAATATAATCTTAAAACTTGTGTTAACTCTCAATTCCATTCTTACTACTCCTTTAATGGAAAGGGGAGCTTTAATTAGTCACTTTGATAAGATTTGTCCTACTAAAATAGAAAGTGTAATTGAATTCTGAAATTCGAACTTTGTACTTGCAATTGCAATGCTTGTAGTAGCTCTGTTCATAGATTTTTTTTTTTCTTTTAGTGCTTGTTTTGAATGGCATCTATACTTGCACTATCCTAACTTACCCCTTTCTGTGGCATTCATTGTAAATCCAGAGATGGTAGAAAGGATAGCGAAATCGGAGCTATATTCCTACTTTAACCTTTGGCTTTTTGGTTTACAAATACAGTTTTTGTTATGGAAAATGCACTGTTTTCTTAAAGGGGGCTGTTTCTGCTAACAGTTAAAAGTCATGCTCAAGATTAACTGCAAGAATGTTTCCATTATTCCAAATGTACTTTGTGTAGTTAGTGTCTTTGACTTGCCTTTAGCACATTGGGAGGAGGAATGCTTTAAAAGGTCAAAAAGACCGTCGCTTTGTTAACTACTGTATTTGGAAATATCAGTGTTGCTCCTCTTAACCAGCATTGAATATTTTTGCTTGTTTGCTTAAACTACGTTAACTTTTTTTTTTTCCTTACGGTGTTCTCAGATGTTCTAAGAAGTCACAGTGAGGCTTGTTCTGAAAATAAAGACTTGCAGCCTTACATGCCTATTCCACACGTGCGTGATTCTCTAATACCCCCTCAGGACAGGTATGTTCTCCCTGTAGCTATTAAAGTAGTTCCTTTGAATAAAGCACTCAGCTTTTAGAAATGAATTGGTCAATTAACTGAGCTAATTTAGTAGGTTGCCTGGTTGTGTTTTGATCGCCTTTAGATGCAGGCGAAAGCAACACTGGATTTCTTTTCTGAGCTGGATTGTTGAACTACGTGGATTGTTGTAATGCAGATGGATTCTTGCTTTCAGGAAGAAAATGAGGAAAGTCTGGAATAGAGCAGTTGACTTCCTCGCAGCAAATGAATCTAGAGTTCTCACCGAGACGCAAAGAATAGGTGGTGCTGAGTTCTTGGTTTGGAAGTGGATGCAGCCTTCTGCAGCATGTGACAAAATTTTAGTAATCCCATCGAAAGTGTGGCAAGGCCAAGGTATAGAACAATTTAGTTATTTTGCAAATATCCTTTGGTTTAAATTGTGTGCCTCTACCTGCTGAATGATGTTTTGTCACTTGCAAATGAATGATTTGTTTTCTCTGACTCCTTTAAGTATGGTTATGAATCATCAATTCTATTTCTCTGTTATTTATTCTGTTGATTTGCCTTTTTTCTTATTTAATAAGTATCTTTTGTATTTTCATGCAAAACAGGCTTTTTCTGTTTTAGCTACTGCAGAAACATGCCAGACTGCATATAGCCAAAGTCAGTTATTTCGTTCTTTTGTGTGAATTCAAAAACTTCTAGTTGGTCTAATTCTGACCTCCCTTATACCTGTTAGAAGTAATGTAGTGGTCCCTGACAGGTACATGGGAGCCCCTAGATTTGAGTCTGATATTGCTAAATCAGATTACTGTAGAGTAGAGATTGGTAGAGCTGTTCCTTGATTCTGGAAAGGCAGCTGCCTGGATAAAAGGATCTTCAGTCAGTAAAATGTTATTTTCCTCCTATATTATCTCCTAGTGGCATTTCCTTTCTGCCAGGAGGGTTTTCCCATTCTGAGCATTCTTTTTTGAAGCTTTTTGGCACAGTAAAGCAGTTGCTTTAATAGAGAAGCTTGTCATCGTAAGCGAACTTTGCAGTGGTGTGTCACCTTGCTCATTTATCGTGGAGCCCCTGACACTGTCAATGAAGCAAGAGCTCAGTCATGCGGTTTGTCTGCAGTACTTATCTTCCGCTGTTTCTTGGTCAGTTTTGTTTGCCTTCATGCAGGGCTTCACGTTTTTAATTCTAGTTTCAACTTTTCATTGACTAAATGCTTTGAATACTGGGTTTCAATATAAAGGAATGGTCACTTCTAGCAAATCCTGGGAATTGCAGGTAAATGCAAAGTGAAGACCTAAGTGCCAGTTCCTTAAGTCTTGTGACTCTTGAGGAGCTTCTGTAGTCTGTTTTTACATTGTGTTCATGCTATGTTATTTTTCCAGTGGGATTGAAATAAACACTGAATCCTAATTTATAAACTCATTATCCTGATGCTGAGGGAAGAGGGAGCTGCTGCTTTTCCTTTTCTCAGATCAGCTTTACATATTTTCAGAATCTGTCTTATATTCTGTGCATTGAGCTAGATGCTGAATGAAACATAGCTAAAAAAAGTCTTTCTCCCCTCCCTGGGATCAATTAAACAGAAGAAACCCCACCAAGAAGCAAGTGCTTTCTCATCTATGTTCTTCTGGAATATGCCTGTTTTGGTCAGTGTTACTAATGCAAGTTTTAATAGATTTCTATTAATTTTTACAAGTATAAATTTCTACTTGTAAGAAATAGTATTTAAATCAATTTCCCATAAAATAGAAAGTGACTTGTACAGTAACTATTTTGTTTTCAAAAAGAGATGGACGCAGTCTGTGATCGTGGGTTTTTTGCTTAAAACCCTTGATCTGCAGCAGGCTCCATTGCCCGAGCAGGAGAGCAGGGCCTCCGTTTCAGAGCTGTTCAGGACACTTGTGCGTTTCCATATGGTCTGTATGTGCTTTCCACCTTCAGCTCTGAACTTTTGCTTCTCATAAGTTCAAAGCAAAACCAAACAGTCCTCCCCCCAAGGATTGACTGACAAGTCAATACTTGACATGAAAAAGCAAGTATTCGTAAATGTCTCAAAATATTTTGCAGGTGATCTCACTGGGGTCCGAGCTGGTTTCATGACCCATATCTTGCTTGTCTATGCCAAAGTGTTTTGCTGTGATATCGTTAAATACTTCTCAAAGTTACAGCACTGGTTTTAGTGCTACATTTCTCACTAGAAATCATACACTGGAAAATTTCATTTTTCATTTGTTTTTCCCTCCTCTATATATACTGTGTAAATAATGCTGCAGATGTGAGATTCTGCTAGCAGCAACATTACATTCTGCTGTGACAACCTTATGAAATGATCAGAGTTTCTCAAAATTAATTCTTTTTAGTTAGAAAGATGTGAATAGTAACTTCCTTATGAGAGTTGAGAGCATTTTTTTCCCAGGACATTATGCACGAGGGATGTGCGAGAGTTTTCATACAGTGCAGGTGCTGGCAGGTTTTGTTGCTGGCTGTTTCTGCTCCATCTTTATAGTGCTGTTATGACTGATGCTTTTTTT
>NW_010586822.1:73651-85441 GCF_000705375.1 Tinamus guttatus | reverse complement strand
TTCACGCGCTTGCTTCCATCTACTCGCATTATTTTTTACTTTTATTATTTTTTACTTTTTATTATTTTTTTGGCGCCGCTGTATCTCGAGAATGAAGACCATCGGTTTTAGATGCCTCTAGATGCTGCAGCATCCTCTCAAGCCCTAGAAACACCGCAAATATTTGCTGTAACGTAGGACAAAACGCTCGACTTGAGGCAGTGGTTCCTAATCAGCCAAGTACAAGCTCAGTTCTGTTAGGCTCATCTTCTTGAAAAAGAAAGAAAAAAAAACTTTGTTTTGGGCAGAAGTAGGGCTTAGACTTGATATATGCTCTCAGAATGTGGTGCTGGATCTCTGGGAGCAGTTAGCTCGCTCATTTGCTGTTTGTATTTACGCCGCTAATAAATACAGTAGATGCAAAAGCTAAAATATAATTTATTTCTTACCCTCTTCCACTTAATGTCGTGCATCTTAATCTTCCTGGAGATGGAAATGAGACCTAAGTTAAGGTCCCTGTATTATATAACAAATTTACCTCAAATGTTGCCTCTTCTGCTTGAGCTGATGCTGTAACTTGTCACCTCAAAGGCTGTCTGAAGACACAATGATCTTATACGAGGGGTAGCTGCGTACTGACACTATAAAATCTAATGATGGACCTCTATAGATGATGTTGGATATCTGCTCTTATCCAGTAACAAACACTGAATATTGTAAGATTTCTAAGCTTCTATATAGTCTTACGCGTAGAGCCTTATGTGCGCCATGCTTTCAGTTCTTTCTTTTTAAGCTTCTTATTTTTATAATAATAATAATAAAAGTATTCCATTTTGAAAAGCATCAAAATGAGATGTCTGCCATAAACAGATATTTTGCTGTACTGATACAGCCTGTTTATGACAAGCAGTCTGTAGATGGAAGACCGGGATCCACTCCAACTATGGCGAGGTGCCTTTTATCTTGAAGCCAGTGTTTAATGCTTAGAATTTGCCTTGTTTGTGTTCCTGTCATCGCGGAGCTGACACGAGGGCTCGCAGTCTTTATTTGCTGATGATTCCCAACTTTTTATTGCACGGCTGCATGCCTTTGCAGCTCGTCACGATTCCTCGCCTGCCAAATTTGGTTGGTAACAGTGCCCTTTAAGGCTCATACTGGAAGTAGTTTCCATGTGGCTTGTCATCCTAATCAGATGCTTGCTCATAGTTTCTGAAAGAGTTGCCCGTGTTGCTGTAGACAGGTCTTATTTTAGAACAACAGAATTTGTTGATTGTTGTTTTAAATGGAGGCAGTCAAATACAGTGAATAGCTTAATGAGGGTTACTAAACCATCCTATTGTTCCCTAGGTGAAAGAAGATTTTTGGCTAAAATTCTGCAGTGATTTCTCAAAAACCGCTGAAGTTAGTGGAGTTAAAGTATGTATAGTTCAGTCCAGAATGTGGTCTGGTTTTCCTTTTCCTGTCTGATGTTTCTTGGATCGTTAGAATACAAATTTGAAAAGACTTTTGAGGAGGAAAAGAGAATATTTTCCCCATAAAAGCACATTCTTTGAAAATGTTGCCTTTATATATGGAGTGATGATGTTTCTATATTTGGCAGCAAAGTCATATAGAGCAGTTGATTCTAGACAAAAATAAAATCCCTTGACTGAATGACCTTGCTGATTTTTCCAAGTGATAGGGAAATTTGGTAAATATAGATTTTTACATTTATGTGCCATAGGAATTTTTAACAGCTCTCTGGTAAGGGAAACATGAAGATACTGGCCCTTTGTGAAGGTAGGGGATTATTTTGTTTTCCTGGTTGGGTTTTGCCAACATGCTAGATACAAAATACTTGTTTCTGTGTAATGGAAAGACTCGTCTATTTATTACATTAGAAATGTATTTATTTTACATTTATTTTACATTACAAATGTATATCTATTTATTACACTAGAAATGCCAGAAAAGCAAATTTCATTTCCAGATAGATTCTTAAGAGTTTATTTGCTACATTGGTGTATTTTAGGAGATGGGGGAATGTGAGGGAGACAGGGGAGAGAAGAGATCACTCTGTTAAGGGTTTAATCTTCTCAGCAGGAGGTTAAGAAGTCTGCCCGTCTGCATCTGCCTGGCATCACTACATACTAGTGGTGCAGTAAAGCCATTCAATTTTGAGGTAGCTCTCAAGTTGCATAATCCCTCATTACAGAGCAACGCTTCAGTGACACCCTACATTTTCATTAGTGGTAGATAAAGGATATGATTTTAGTTTTTTTTTTTTTTTGGTAATAAAAGCTCAGGCTTTGACTGCACGCAACTTACTGATTAACTCACTGTGGAGGCTTTAACTGATGGAGAGGTGGGATAAACTCTCAGCCTAATTATAGCTCAGTCTGGCCATGAATTATTTAAGGATTCATCGAGCCAAAAATCTCCAGAAAAATGTAACCTCAAATTCCTGGTGTATTTCAGATGCCGTGTGTAAGAGCTAAGGTGGAAGAAGGAGATGTGGATTAAAGCTTTTGCTCGGTAACTCTGGAGTTAGCGTGCTGATTTTGGAATGAAGTCCAAGCTTAGGTGGATATAGAGTGTTTCTTGCTGTGGAATAATTCTGTCCTTACATGGGGTTATTTAGAGGCAATTCTCTCTACCCAAGGCAAAGGTCTTATTCAAAGAAAAAAAAACAAAACCTGCCAGCTCTAGAGGCATTCTTTCTTTTAGTCTCCTGGAGTGAGAAGAAGGCATAGTTTGGCTTTCGCTTTCCTTGCTCCTGTCACTTTTACAAGGTTTATTATCCTTTGCAACACTTGTCTGGAAAATATCTTAGGTTCTCAGTAAGCTATTAATATATATTAGTATGAGAAACCCACAAAATTAAAGTTTAAAACCCTCCTCTGTAGAAATCTGTGAATGCATAACCAACTAGCAGTGTTTTGAAGCTAATTTCTAATCAACTGCTTAGGGCAAGGAAGAGAGCACATACAGTGTCACTGACTTCTACGAGAAGCTGAAGAATGTCATTGCAGGTTTGAAAGAGGAGGAGGTTGTGTTTTCTGTCTAGGAAGATGGTGATCCTTATGTTTTGTTTGAAAATAGGGTAAAAATTATTTGGGAACCCCATTTATGATGACATAAATCATCTAGTTAGCTGCAGTCTTCTGGTTCTCGTGTAACAACCTTGATTTCCAGAACATTATCTGAAGAGCACACAATCTAGCAACTTACTGTGAATAAAGAAGCTTTTCTTAATAAGGACTTGAAGGCTTGAAGAACTGAAACAATGCTAGCCTAAACAGACTAAGAACAGTATTTAAGTTTATGAAGTGCTAATACGGTTTTGCTGTCTTTGTGGACTTGGATTATAGTTCAGCATTGGTTATATGATTAATAATGTAGTCCATCTTTATTTACAGTGAGCAGTGGAAATGATCTTTCCAGTACGTTTTGTATTTAAATATCATTTAACTTGTGAGTGTAGTACAGACAAAGTTTAAGGACAAGACTACTGCAGAGCTTCGCAGCCTGCTATTCCCTTTCTGTGGCATGAAAACATCAGGATTAATGATTTATTTGACATGTAGGCAACAGTTTAGTGAAACGTACAGTGTGTGCTAATGCTTTGCTGGGACGTGTTGACATGTGCACAAAATCCAAGAGCAACTTCATGCTGGGCATCTGGAGGTACTTCCCTGGGGAACCCGTTAGCCCAGGGTTTGCCCAAGCAGGGGCACCGCCTGTGAGCTCCACATGATGGAAAACAAATCTGTGCTACCAGGAAATAACAATAACAGTGATGGAGAGTGACCGCCAAATGCCAGCAGTTTCACTCAGGCTGCACAATGAAAATGGAAAAAAAATCAACACGAGGAATCTTGGAAGCTTCCTGAGGAAGTTGTCTGTGCCAATGACAGCCAAAAGAAAACAGTCCGGAAAGTGCTCAGTCTGGCTAAGAGATTTCCTCATTCTTGTTCTACTCTGTTTCCCAGTGTGTGGTTCTCAAGGATATTCACAGTCTGCTGCGGCCTCAAAATGCAGCCTGGGAAGGGCAGGCGATTTCAACTGTTCCAACTGTTCAAGCATCTCTGAGGTCGCTTGTCTGGGGTCACATTCATGTGCAGGTGTCTCTTCCCTCTCCTGCTGCAGTTACTTGATGTTGTAGTGAATCTGGCTGTGAGCTCCCTGTGACTGGTTCAAGAACATTGTGGTGACATGAAGAAAGCATTGGTTTGATGTAAAGTGGTGGTACTCATTTAAATCCTTCTAAAGAAGAGATTGGCTAAGTCTGTACGAGCAGGTGTTGTCACAAGGATCAGATTTTTGCTGTCCCATGTCTCGCAGGAAGTTTGATATGAAAGAGTAAAACTAGTGCAGGTGTCTCACTGTCCTGGTGATGTGTGGTCCTGGTGCCCACTTTGATTTGAAGCGAATTTGTGCTGCTGAGCGACTGCATGCTGAGCCAGCATAAACCATCCTGAAAACAAGTATTTCATTAACTTTGTATGTACAGCGGAAAGATACTCTGCTAATCCCTGCGTCTGTGCTTGTCCAGGGTGCTCTTGCTTCTATTTGAAACCAGGTACATGCAGGGCAGCAATTTGCAGCGAATCCTGGTAGTGTCTCGCTCTGGAAGGGAACCACCGGGTCCCCCTCGGTCTCTGGGCTCCCCTGGCTAGAGCCGCCTCAGGGCAGCTTTGCTGCTTCCCCATGAACTTCACAGAGGTGCTGAGCTCTCCGCAGCTATTTTAGCAGTTGTACCGTGCTGGGTTGGATTACGGCAGATACTTGGCAGGTCTCTTCAACACTGCCCTGGAAGGCCTTTAGAATATGAAATAAAGTAGTCGTCTGGAAAAAAAAGAAGGTTTTTTTTTTGTTGTTGTTGCTTTGTTACATATGAGGTATCAAATAATACATTTTATCTAAAATATGACCAAAATGAGAAATAACTGTGCTAGTAATATAGGAAGTCACTGCAATAGCTCTGTAATGTAATACTATTTAAGACAAGATGCAAATTGTCAGAGCAGTATCTTATCTTCGCCACTCTTGTAGGCTAAGCATTTCCAATTCTTAACAAGTTCTCTGAAGAGGTTAGATTTTTCTGAACCACTCTTGATTTTTCTCTCTCCTTGTGTTTCCTCTCCCCAGTTTCTTCTGTGTTTTATGCCCCAAACCATCACAGTATTCCAACTAATGCTGCTCATGCTGTTCCTGAGGAGAGCAGATTTCCCCCAAACCTCTGCAATTAGGCATTATGCTTCTCTTTTTAATAAATTAGTTACACATTTTTTTTTGTCCTTGACTTTACTGAATTTCACCTTACTGATTTTTTTGCCATTTCTCCAGGTTATTGAGATCATCTTCACTTCTCTCCAGTTCTTCAGTGTTTCATATTCCTTCCGGATTCGTGACATCTGCAAATTTTATGAGAGTACTTGTTGTTCTTTCATCTCAGGAAGGGAAATGCTGAATAGTGCCAGACCCTTGACATAGCACTTCGAGTATTCTCCCAGTTCGATAGCAAGTAGTTGCTAGTTTCTCTGAGCATGGTTTTTCAGTTGTGTACCCACATTATGGGACTCTAATCCAGAAGGAAGTTGTTTTTCTAGTTTGCTTATGAAAACTTCGTCAAAAAATGTATTATAGTTGAGATCTATTGAATTCACTGCTTTTCTCCTTCCTGTAGAATGGGAGGAAAGAGCTTTTTCAAAAGCTTTCTAGGTGTTGAACATTGGCTCATAGATCTCATAGTTCACTGGTTGTTTTGTCTTTAAAAAGTGGACATTGTCTGCTTATTCTTGAGCCCTGGGTATTTGCCTTTCTTAAGTTCTGAGAAAAAGTTGGTCTTTTCTGAACAATTGCCTCGTTTCCCACATGCTCCAGAATTAACGTCATAACCTGTCAGCGAGGAAGCAGAGCCCCCGCAAAGGCTGCAGACACCCGATAGCTCTGTCTTGCAGGAATACAGGTGACAGCACCAGTGCGACTGATTTCTAATAATAGTCTCGTCTTTCTCTAGAAAAAGCACCTGCAGTGTCGGAGAAGAAAGGCAAACACTCGGGGATAGCAGCCCATCCTCAGTGCACCTTGCGTTGGTAGCAAACTAATGGAGGAAAAATGATCATCATCACAAGTTTTATACAGGATTTGTGTGCTAAATGCTTCCTGGGCAGAAGATCAGGGAAATGACTTTTGCAGAGTATTTTAGGAGGTCTTTGAGGAGGAGTGGAAAGTAACTCCTCAGCTTTTGAGAGAGAAGATGTGTTGTTTCCAGCATTGTTACTGTCCTCTGAAATTCTCACTGTAGATTTAACCCGACTGAGCCTCTAACCTTTGATCAGAATGTGAAATCAATACAAATTAAGTCCAGAACAGAGCCTGTGACATTGCAGTGGGATAGTTATGTGGCATCTGCAATAGAGGGTACTACCTACTATTCCTGTGATCCAAAGTTCTGCCTGTCCTTTCTTGTTTAATCCAGAGCGGGGATATTTGTGTCATGGGCAGAGATGCCCTTGAGCTGACTGCAGATGTCAGCCTTGGACCTGGCAACATAGCTGATACTTTTAGAAACTTTTATGAAGTTCATACCAGAAACTTCAGAAAAGCAAGTACTGCTAAACCTCTAGACAAAGAGCCATTGAGGTTTCAGCGATCCGTGAGAAGGAGATTACATATCCCAATCTGCTAATCTCTCTTCTTCCCTGTTCACATGATTTATTTGTGGGGACTGGGACCTGTTCCTCGAGTATTTGCCTCCTAAAGGAACAGGCAGGGTAAGGCGTTACTTGGGGACTAATTCTAACTAATTTACATAGCTACAATTAATATTTCTTTGGTTCATGGATTGAAAAATAGCTGTTAGATACCCAGGGATACAAATTTGAATGCAGCACATTGGATATAAGTATATTTAACTAATTAAAAAATGCTGTATTTTGCATCCTTAAACAGCATTGGAATGGAAATTGCAATTCAACTGACACAAATGTTGCATAAAATTTTTCATTAAATGAAAAAAATTGTCTTTGGACATTTTCTCTTTCAAAAAAAGAAAGATCAGAAAACATGAGTAAATATATTTATCCCTGTAATTTGCTAAATGCAGGTAGATGCAAATATAATCTTCATTATTAAATAGTAGCAAAAAAATAGTGCAAAGTTATATATTTACTGTAATTGTGATACTTAATGGTTACCTAGCCAAATTAAGATTTGTTTTAGAAAATCTGTTAGGGAAATTTAAGTGAAGCTTTTGTTGGGTTAATCCAACCCTGGCAATAGATTAAAATCAAATGATATTTCTGTTTTAGTCAAACTTGTTGCTCTTAGGACAGAAATAATTTTTTTTTTTGCTCTCCCATTTTTCTGTGGTTGACATTCATTTGTTTCCTTATTTATTACTTTTTTAAAGTTTTATTCATATGAAATAAAAGGACATCTCTGACTAGGCAGGACTTAAGGAATTCAGTTACTTTTTGTGTTTTTAATGGTATGGTAACAGTGCTTTAAAATGCTTTTTTTTTAATTCTGCAAAGGTCATTTGCTTTTAGGGCGGTTAATTTTACTGTCACAGGGTGTCAGCAAATCTTGGGTCTTTGTGCAGTGTTAAAATTTCTTTGTGCTATGATTCTTATAAACTATATTTGGCTAAAAGGATGGAAAGTTTCCTTGCATATTCACAACACTGCTCTAAATACCAGGATGACACAATTCATGTGATCAAAGGTGCTTTTTTTAAAGGCTGCTCTTATTCTATTGGCAGATGCGCAGGCTTCTGTGTACAGAGGATGTTGTGTGAAGGAGATGACTTGAAGGGGAGCTGTTCAATATATATATTTTAGGGCAGGGAGGTGGCTCCTCTCTGTGGCTACGAGTGGTATGGGTTTTTAAACAAAGCCATGTTGAAAATTTCCATGTAAGGCAGACTGCTGGAGAGAGTGGCAGCTGCAATGTCTTTAACTTAAAATGCTTTCCCAGTAGCCGAGATGATAAAAAGGAAATAAATAACTTGGATTAGAATAGAAAGCTGTTCTACGAGCTAATGGAGAAATCATGACTAAATGGTAAGGTGCTTTTGTGACGGTTATATTGAAGCCTGGTTCACAGTCTACTTAAATAAATGCCTTTTTTACTGTAGTAAGTAATAAAAATACAAGGCAATAACTCAGTTTTCAAATGTCTTGCTCTAAAGACCTGAATGGTGAACGAAATGCACAGGCTGATGTTCAGACAGGATGTGGGTCTAAAGGAGCACATATTTCTGGGTAAATAATAATGCAGTGTAAAAAACTCTCCCAATTCCAAATTATGCCTTGGTTTGATCTTCAAAATCAGTCTCTCTCTTTTTTTTTTTTTATCTCTGAGAAGTAAAAGCTCATATGAAATTGTTGCTTTAAAAAAGAACAGATATTTCAGTTGAGGGGCTTTTGTTCACTGCTAAAAAAGAAAGGTGTGTTTCACCTTGTAGTAATTTCTATATGTGATTTGTCCTGAATTACAAATACAGGGAAAAGAAGGCCTGTTACTTCCACTGTGCTGGTGAGCTTGGCAAAGCAAACAGTGATGGAGAGGCAGAGCAGGCCTCCTCAGCTTCATCTGATAGTGAAAATAAATATTGTATCTTCACTCATGGATGGTTTTTGGATAGCTCCATGTACAGCAGTGAAGCAAAGCAGTGAAAAGTAATTCTTCAATGGTTAGCAAAGGAAAAAGCTTTCAGGCTTGCCAGGAGGAATTGTTAAATTAAAAGGTAATTTCCAGAACGCTTGTATCTCATCATCTGAGCACCAGAAGCAATTAAATCTTTACCACTACATGGGAGAGGCCTGTCCTGGAATGGAAAAGATTAGATATTCTTCAAGATGTTGAAAGGACTGAGATTCTCAGAAAAAAACCCGTTTAAGAATAGTTTATGACTGTTGTAGTTATAAACTTACTGCCATAAAAGGAATGGGCTGTATGTTGGCAGGCTACCAAGTTTGGGAAAACCCAAGTGTAGCAGAGCTCTATTTTAGCGCATCGAGAGCTGGGAGGGACAGGAATAGATGGGGGAAAATCCCAACTGACCTACATTTACTCTCCTTTGGGAAGCGTTGCCAGTCGAAACTGTTGGGAAACAGTCTGCTGGTAAAAGATGTGCGAGCACTTGCAGGGCTCAGACTCTCCAGCTCCTGCTTTTAGCCGCTAGTGAGATCTCCTCCCTCCGTATTACACCCTCCTTAAAGATGAAGCTGGAGTCCCTTGAGCAGGGACCCTCTTAACTTGTGTGTTACTTACAGAAAATTAACTCTCTCCCTCAAGTACTCAAAGTATAGAAGAGATGTGCTTCGTTGTTATACTAGTTCCCCATCTGATTTTTATTATTTCTTTTTGTGGGTGCTTTTTTGCTGTTTAAGGAAGTAGGTAATCTCAGGTAATCTGAAGTAATCTCAGGATTACTTAAGTAATCTTAAATAATCTTAAAGAGACTGATAGTAGAGATCAGCTCTCAGATTCTCCTATTTGTGGATGTATAGCATGGCTGGAGGAAGAACAGTAGTTAGGAAGAGGTGACATTAAGGTAACATTTCAATATTTTTTTCTATTTTCAAGGAAACACCTGCAGTTTGTCTTTAAAAATATTAATCACTCAATCCACTTTCTAAGCATTCATCTTGTCTTCCTCCTTCTGAACTACTGTTCTTCTTTCCTATGGCCTGCACTGTGTCTGCTTGGCTCCCTTGCCATGCTGCCGCTATTGAAATTTCAAAAATATGCTGCTACTGCTGAAATTAGTGAGATTATCCTGGAATTGAGAGTAAAGATTTCAGAGTCAGGTTTATGCTATGAGATTTTAAGGAATTATTTGGTGGAAAGGATGATCAGTTTAACTTGCATGACTATTTCGTGTTTGTTGTGGGAATCTTGTCTCTGCTAGATGGAGGGGCAAAGTTTAGGGAATACCGCTGTGCTAACGGCCACACTCATAAAACGAGCTCTCATTAACCTGCTTGGGAATTTATGCACAGCCTGTGGATAAAATATCCATATCCAATTGTTAGTCCTTAAGGATTTAGTTGTCATGTTGCGTCTCAAAGTTGCCCTCAGGATGAGCAGGCGACGCTGTAGGTCCTTTTGCTAGGGGTGGCATTGCTTCTACTCTCTCTGGTCCCTCCCTAGCTTCTTTTCCTGTTTTCCTTGATTTGTCTATTCTCATTCGTTAGCCTCTTCTGCTTTCTCCCCTACTCCAGCTAAAATCTTTTATTCTGTCAATGAAGTATAGACAACGTTGCTACTGAAACTGCTAGAATGTAAGATGATGTGTCAATGTAATTACTAGATTGGGCTATACGGGCATTTTTCACTCGAGAAAGCTTGTGGGCCCTGTGCTAGGAGCTGTTGGAGCTGTTGGCAGGGTGGTGCCTGCACAGAGGGGCTTGCAGTGCAGTGCAATGCAGTGCAGTGCTGCTTGCTCTGCAGGCACAGCTGCTTTTGCTGCTGCAGTTGGCATCTTGAGACCTTACGTATACTCCAAATAAAATTCAAAACTCCCCTGTTTAGTATTCTCTCTAACCGTAATACTAGCTTGATGTTTAAAGCTTGACATTTCATGATTTTCCAATCAAATATTTTTGAATGAGTCCAGTTCTGGGCTCCGCAGAGCAGGAGAGTCGTGGGACTACTGGATGGAGTGCAGTGGAAGGCTGCAAAGATGATTTAAGGCTGGAACATCTCTCCTACAAGGAAAGCTGGAGAGAGCTGGGACTATTCAGCCTGGAGAAGACTGAGAGGGATCTTATCAATGTGTATGGATACCTTAAGGATGGGGCCAGGTTCTTGTCAGTGGTGTCCAGGGACAAGACGAGAGGCAACGGCCCCAAAATGAAACACGGGAAACTCCAGCTGAACATGAGGAAAAGCTTATTTAGTGTGAAGGTCACAGAGCACTGGAACAGGTTGTTCAAAGAGGTTGTGGAATCTCCTTCCTCAGAGATGGTCAAAAGGCACCTGGACACAGTGCTGGGCAACGTGCTTGACCTGCTTGAAATGGATGTTTGGACTAAATGATCTCCAGGGGTCCCTTCCAATCTCAGACATTCTGTGATTCTGGAAATAGCAGTAATTACCTCTTTTATCAGGGCACAAGGTAAACTTCCTAAAGTGGAATGGATTGGCATTCAGATTGTACATTCCAGCACACACAGCTATGTAAAACTTGCTTTAATTGTGCGTGTTCAAAGTGAGATGGGAATTTAGACTTACTGCTCCTGATTTCTGTAGCTTTAATTAAAAAAATAGTATTGTATGAGGGGAAAAATAAACAATGTGTGTACTACAGATAAGCAGGCAAGTTAAATGCTGCAGTTCTTTTGTGTAAGTGCACGATGAACAAGATTAGCTTCTTTTAAATGTTGTATGGCTATCTAATAAGCTATTGAGAAGTCTCATCGTATGTGTTTGAGACATGAAGTCTCATCGTTCTTGTTTGAGAAACATGATGTTTTGCTGCACATTTTTACCTGTTAATCTTTAGAATTGTCCTCAGGCACTGAGCTCTTGCAAGATATTTTAATAGTAAATCAGGAACTTCTGAAAACACATGTTCAGTTTATGTTATCAACTGATATATTTTACAAGCGCATTAAAATCTTAAGCCTAAAATCTCTTTTTAGAGATGAATTTCCAAAGATTTTGGCAGTTAACATTACAATTCTGTGCTGAATGCTCCAACTAGAGTAAAATGGATGGAGGTTTGCAGTCGTCTAAATGCATAATTAAAAATCACAGATACACACGCACAAGATTGGTGTCTTTTGAGTTGTGCTGAGCTCTCCTCCTCATTCCTGC
>NW_010586822.1:63617-73637 GCF_000705375.1 Tinamus guttatus | reverse complement strand
TCCTGGTGGCTTTAGGGGGCCGGGGCAGGAGGGGACTGTGAGGGAAGTATATGTGCACTAAGTGGGGAGCATGTTGTGCGTTAAGGAAAGGCTTTAGTTTAGGAATTTAGGACTCCATGTTTAGAGAAAGATCAGAGACCTTCTTGGATCTGAAAGCAGAACTGGAGCTCTCCCCTTCTTCTTTCTCCAGTAAGTGACCAAGAGAGCTTATTCCCTTTCTGAACACTAATTTTTGTGCACCAATCTCCTGCTGGCAGCAGGATTAACAGCATTAAACCACAACCCGTTAAACCCGTTAGCCTTACACCCCTTACACCCTGCCTTAGTACATACTGTAATAAACATAAGACATTTACCTCAAACGATGAAATGAAGACCCTAAAAATCACTAAGTGCAACAAGGGAAGCTGTAGAGACCAGAGGGGCTTCAGCAGTAGCAGAGAATTTTCTGAGCAAAAAAAGTTACTATGATTTTTTTTGATAGCAAAGGTAGGAAGTAGCGCCTTAGACACAACAGTCCCTGATGTACTGAAGTGCTTACTCCACTCCCATGGGTACTGGCTGCTCCAGCAGTGCCTGTTAGCTGTGCAGGTCTGTGGGTCGAGTCTGACTGGGAGCAGCTTTAAGTGAGCAGTCGTTCCCCTAAGAATTCATGTCCAATTGCTTTACTTTTTGTTCGTTTGTTTGTTTTGTAAAAGGCTAAGACTTCCCATTTTTCTTGTGACTAAGAGTTAGGATTCCTGCGTAACTGTGGGATTTCTGGATCTAAGTTTTCAGGCAGGCACCAAATATAGAGAAAGTTGAATTAAAGCATTAGTGTTATCAGTCCTTGTGACCCTTGGTGTTTTCCTACAGCTCCTAAAAGCAAGATGTGCCGATGTCAGAATTTTAGCTCTCAGGTTGTCCCTTCCCCTGGAAATGTCTGCAGTTGCAGACTGAGGTTGAGAAAAAATAACCTGAGTACTTACAAAATTCTTAACTTCCAAAGGACAAACTTGAAAGACCTTCACATTGTTTTTTAGCAGATTTTGTTTATTTTGAGGCCTAGCCTGTGATTTCTGAACCTGTGCAACTGACAGTATGGAAGCTCTTGCAGGCTGGCAGTGCTTCACCATGTGTAAACATTAGGATAGCAACATCCCAAATGGAATGTTTTCCTGGAGCTATTATGTTAATAATCTGAATGAAATCCCACCTAATCACCTAGTTACTGCTGTATTAATATGATTTACAAGATGTACAAGCTATCTGTGCACAGAGTGTCAGGCAATGGTATTTCCAAAATGGTGCTTTCTTCCCATGTTCCTTCCTGTGCTCTGAATCTTCGTGCTGAGTAAATGTGAGCTGCCAGCTCCGTTCCTGGCCCTGCTGGACTGTTCGGCCAAGCTTTTGCGTGCTGCAGAAAGAGCAAACATCTCATCAGACACAACTAGGCCACTTGATCTCCGTCAAACCGTGCTCCCCTCCCGCGGGACTAGCAGGCAGCAAAGAACAGCACCTTCGAACTGAGTGTGTTAGGAGATGGAGAAACCTGCCTTTATTTTAACTTTGTTCTTCTCTTTGCCCATTCTGCATGAGCGGTTCTTAATCTTGGTCAGCAGGGGTTTGTACGTGAGTATGCACAGTACCCAACACCAGGAGGTCCTGATGCTTCTCGAGACGACTGGACACTGCTGTAATGTGCAGAGTAAATCAAAATAGCGCTCAAAACATCAGCAATAGAAGAAAAAATGTTAACTACAATAAATAAAATAGTTTCATGAATGCTCAGCTGTATTTTATTGGGCTTTCAGGATTTATATCTCCTCCAAGTCTTTATGAATACTTGAGACTAAATAACAACATTTTGGTGAACACTGAAATATTTGACATTTTCAAGAGGTCAGAATCTATTTTATAATCCTTGGGGATTTCAAATAATTTCATTTAAACTGTTTACACTTGGGGGAGTTATGATCTTGTTTACTTCTAACAAAAGAGAGCAAGGACGGGGTTTTGGCCTGGATAGGTAGATCCGGTATCTCTGAGAAGCTCATTTGTTAGGCCGACAAGGGGAAAAATGAAGTGCGGAGAGTGGCGCATCCCTCCGTGCCCGTGTCTGCATCGGCTGCTGCGTCTGGCCGCGCTCTGTGGGAGCTGCTCCGTAACTACGTGTCAGGCATCCTATAGGCAGCTTCTGCAAAAACCCAGCCATATAGGGATCGATCGGCCTGTCCCTTGGCACCCGCAGCTCCGAGCGAGCTAAGAGTGTGCTTAATTTGAAACAACAGCCACAAAAAGTTACTACGCTGGGAGCTGGCGACTGAGCCAAGCTTTCACAGAACTGTCTGGTGAACTCTACAGGAAACAAAGTTCCCATTGAAGTTATTGGCAGTCTGTAACCGAGAAATAAGTGCTGGGCTGTGATACGAATGGAGTAAATGCAAGCCTTGCAGACCAGATGTTGGTCCTGTGCTTTTAATTAAGATTTCGTTGTGCTCGTGCTCGCGCTGCGCCCTTGCCTGCCCGCGCACACGCGGAGCAGAGCCCCGGCTCCCGGCCCGCAAACACAAGAGCCCCCATCGCAGGGGGCACCTTCCTTCCTCGCACACAGTCTCCTGGCAAGGAATCTGGCCTGCTCTCCCAGGAGAGCCTCCGTCTTGGCAGTGAAGCTGTTAACTCCACTCATCTCTCAGTGACTCTATGAGTCTCTGTGGTCATAAGAGTTACTTCTAATTTATTTAATGGCACTTAATTAAGTGCTCATTAATGCTCATTCTTACAGAGTTTTATCTTTTCCAAGAATCACTACTGCTGGCTGCCAGGAGGGTAGCCCTGGGCACAGCAAGATCAAAGATTAATAAATCAGCTTATTGGTCCAGCAATATTATTTATAGTTCCACCTATATCTATCTCTGAGAGCGTTCTAATGATGCAAAACTGTATTTCTCATTACATATATCCATAATTTTCTTACTCTAGTCATTACAAAACAGGAGCTGATGGATGTTAGAGCAGGCAAGGCGTTTATCTACTGGCATCTATTCGCTTTGTTTGTAATGCATGTTCGCATGTTGATACATCTGTTCTTGCTACTTTGCTATTTCAGAAGATAGTGATTTTGAAACCAGTCCAATGATTTCATCTGGAGGGTTTTTTTTTTTTTTTTTACCCAGTTCTGCAGTCCCTTGTGGAAATGACATGTTTATTTATGTTTAATGGTTCTCTCAGGCTGTTCATTGTGCAGGGCTCTCCTTCCCCCTCCTTTTTGTCCCCGCTCAGCAACTCAAAATTGGGTTTGGAGGAGCCAGAGCTCAGGCCTGCCTAATACAAGTCCTTCTCCGTGCGTAACTGCAGTTACTGCAGAGTAATTCGGTGCTGTATGTTGCTGCATGTGATGAGTTTGTTCTTTAGAGGATCGGAAGGGACCGCGATCAACTTTGCTCTGACACGGGAAATGCCCAAGCCCAAACCGCTCCTTGGTGCATTTGTGACCACTTGCATCCTGCCTTTTGCTCTGATACCCCTCAAAAAAGGAAGGAGGTGCCTGGGAGACGCCGGGCAGCGGTGCCGCACGGCTCACGAGCCTCCCGGCAGATATTCCGGCTCCCGTCGGAGTCAGCACAGGCTTTGGCACTGGCTGCGCTGGAGGCTGGCGCGAGGCCCCGGCGTCGCGTGCTCCCCAGGCAGCCGGGAGCGCGGCGGCACCGGCTCCACCGCAGCCTCCCAGAGCAGCGGGGCAGCCCTCACGTGAAACCCTTCCAGAATAAAACCTTGCCACCGCCATCTCTCTCTTTGCTACACTTAAGCTGGCCGGAAGATTGTTTAAATATATCTCATGGGCAGCTTACAATGCAAATTATTTCCTGTCTTTTTTTTTTTTTTTAAATCATGGTTTTAAGGTGTCTGGCAAATTTATTACAGTGAAATGTCACGTTCTTCAAACAAGTCGTCAAAAGAACAATTTTTAGCAGTGACTGGTCTCCAGTGTCAGCCATTCAGAAATGTAATGGAGTTTGATTTGTTAAAAAAAAAATAGAGAACTCTGCATACTTGATCTGCCCTGTCTCGCTAGACATTTAAAGAGGGATTCCCGATATCCAGCATAGGTGCTGTGCCTGACCCAAGAGCACCCCGTCACTTTCCACTAGGTAGGTTCTTACCTTGCGTTGCTCCAAGCGAGGTGGCTACAGCAGATAGTGTGAATTGTGCCTAGAAAATCCCGCCTGGCAGCCCAGGAAGCTGCGTCACGGTGTGCTGCGCACCGCGGGTCGAAACTGGAAGCGGGGATGAGAAATAGGTTAAACCCACTGAGAAAGGCGCCACTGAGAATCGAACTCCCATCTGGCGGTCTTAGATAAAAATGTAACCGTTTGTTTTTCTGTGAATGTATCTTAACATTTTTGATGTTTTAATTTGTTCTCATTTTTTTTTTCTTTTTTTTCTTCCCTACTCAGCTCTTGCCCCTGTTCTTTGCCTCTGGTTTTGTTGGTGAGGATATCACAGTGATGTCTGCGTTCAACCTGCTGCATTTGGTGACAAAGAGCCAGCCAGTGGCCCTGCGAGCCTGTGGGCTTCCCTCAGGTTGAACGGGTGCTGCTTGTTGTGTCATGCGTAACGAAGGCCCGTTAGGAACGGGGGTGTCTGCTGCAGGAAACGCTGTGCTATGGGCTGCTCTGGTTTGTTTAAATTTTCCTTTGAACCAGAAGTTTGATTGCTTTTTAATAAGCCGCTGGCTTGCTTGAGAGTTTTCATATCCTAGATTGTAAGATGCTTGGAAGTGCTACCCAGCTTCCTTGCCCAACATGCTCTCTCTTAAATTTTGTAGTGTTTTCCTCTCTCTTGGCAAAAATAGAGCAATTAAACTGAAAATCGGTTGTGTTCCTTATCATTTATCATTAAAAAAGATAGTTAACAGAATTTAGTATATAGATTACTGTTAAATCTTAATTTCTTAAATCTTAATTGCTTAAATCTTAATTAAATTAAATCTTAATTAAATCTTAATTGCTTAAAAGCAATTTCCAAAGTATGTTAAAGTATACTGTCCTTAACATGAATGTGTTCCTTTTTACAATTTTATTGTAAATTAAGTATGTTCCAATGAAGGGTATGTAGGAAAAATATGCAGAACTTAAAACCTAATTCTTTTTTTCTCTAACAGCGTATTATTTAGACACTTCTCTAAATATGAAATGAATAATAAATATGAATATGAAAACATGCAATGTAATGCCCAGACACAGCTGCACTTCCCATGTATGTAAAGTCCTAGCTCTGAAGTTTGCTCTGTGAGGAGGGCCAAAAGACCCCATCTCTATGAACTGGTTACACAATTAAACCCTTAAACCTAAGTATTTCATGTTTCATTTTAGCAACATGCACAATGTCTGCATCGTAATGGCAGTGTGTATAGTTACATGAGCGAGAATAAAAGCTTCAGTGAGTTAATTTAGAAGGTACTAGGCATTTTCTTGACACCTAAACAAAAAAAGATACAATCCTGGCTGATCGGTGTTTGAAACATCAAACAAGAATCAGCTCGGGCATTTGTAATGCACGCACAACTGTTTCATAAAAGTGCAAAACGTTATAAGCACTTTTTGCTCCAGAGCTGTATTTAACAAGCATGTGGAGGTGATGTTCTAAAGATTTTTTCAGTGATAAGACATCAGTTTTCAAGCTGATGGATTTTCTAAAGCTGATTACACTTTATTTGAACTAAATCTGAGTCCAATTTTTGCAGCATTTGTGTTCTGTTTCCCTCCACATGTGCACAAAACTCCCATTAACCTAGATAGGAGCTGCAAACATATTGAGGAAGAGAGAGAATAGTCCGCATTGTGTCAGCCAGACCTTTGTTTCCTGTTCTATGTGCTGGTGAGCCAGATTTAAAATCCTAAAAATACAACATAAGCAAATTTCCCTAGCCTCGTGATGCCCCTTTCGCCGTGCGCTCTCTCTGCCCGTGCAGCCTTCAGACGGGGCGTCCAGGTTGTGCTGCCCATTTCATTTTGCACCAAAAAAGGAGCTCTCAGATCTGGCCAGCCAGCACCACAGTCCGTCGGGCTGCCGCTTTGCAAAGCGTTATTACCTTAGCAGTTTAGTGAACTGGTTTTTCCGGCAAAAGCCAGTGGTCGTATTTTGGGAGTAAAAAGCCAATAACGCAGCTGTTTATTCCTGCCTGCTTGATCCATAACTGTGCAAACATTAACAGATTGCGTTCCACTGACTGGCTGCTTTATATATGTATTATAAGCCAAAATTCATCTGCTAACAGTGGAATAATATACAATCACATATTTCACATATTTTAAGAGGAATCTAAATTCCCCAGACACTTATAAATTAATGTAGGCTAGCCTTGCCTTTGGTTTGTTTTTTGTGCGTGGTGTATTGAGGGGGTTATAAGTAAATGTATCAAATTAAACATGGGAATGAGATTTAGAGACAACATCTGTTTAAGTGCCACAATCCACTGTGACTTTAACTTTTGATTATACAGAAAGTGCCCCAAGTTCTCATGCCTCTTTTTTATAACATAGCACATTGTATTAGAGCTGTTCCCAGCATGAGGGTCTGTACAGATTGTGACTAGGCAGCGATATCACTTGGTGCTGTGTGCTGCCTAAGTCTCCAGTGCTGCAGAATTTGCTCTTCTTTGAGGGGCTAGGAAAGGACACTTTCTAACAGCCTGGAAGCTCTATCAATTTAGTGTCAGAAATCGAAATCAAAATGCTGGCAGAGTCTCCTCCTTGAGCTCTCATATAAAGCCAAAGCCTCTGGCCAGGGTTGTATCTTTTAAAATATTTTCTGGCTGAAAATTGAGCTTCTTTTGCACAGTTTTAAATTGCATACATTTAAATATTTGCAGGACGAGGACTTTAATGGAAGTATCATTTGAATTTGCATATTTGGAGTGGTACCTAGAATCATGTTGTTTCATTTCTTCCCGTAATATTTGTTTATGCCACAACAAATTGATTTGATAATATATTCATTTTAATATATGAAGTCATATTTGTAGATCAGAAGCAAATGAAAATGTTATTTCAACAAGATGAATGAAATAATATCCTTCTTAGAAGGCCAAGAAATATCTTAGAATAGGGGTAACCTTCTGTCTCTCCTTTGGATCACTCTCTACCTAATATAAAAGTATGTGTGAGTTAGGCTAGCAAATCTCTTCATAAATCAAATTAACCGTTGTGATAAGGAAGTGTTTTTACTTGCTCTTTTTCTATTTATATATTTATATATTAACACCTGGAGTGTGGATCTATTCCTCTGAATTGTATTTTGAAAATATGCCTTTTCTGAAGGGAGGACTAAATATTTCAATATGTGCAGATCTAGGGCACAGTTTGACCTCAGCCCGTACGTTCCCGTCTGACGCTCTAAGGACAGCCTGGTTCCGTGCGCACCCGGTAGATGGCACTAACCATATAGTGTTTCGCACGCCCGGAGCAATATGAAAAGCTTCCCCTTTAGCAGTAACCCAGACATGAAGTACACCCTGAGACCTTTTGAACATTTTAAATTATTTTTTAAAAAAGCGGGAGCACTGGGAACAGATCATGTAAGTCTGTGCTTATACACAAGCTACATTCGCATTGGCTCAAGGTTTCTTCATTTCCAGCAATGATTACACTCCGTTGTGCTTTCCATGTGATTTTGAAGTGTCTCTTCTTGAGCCTGTTCCTCTAGAGAAGAATGCTCTGAATTTCTTTGGAAACATAGGATGCATCTCCCAGGATTTAGTTCGTAGGATTTTTTTTTTAAAAAAGAATATTTTAATGTGAAAATTAATCCAGCGGTTTTAGTGCATACCAGCAAGTAACTGATACAAATAATGATTATGCAGTTTCCATGTGCATGTGTTTTCTGTAGCAGACCACCAAGATATACAGAAAAAGAATATCTTATTTTGCTTTGCTGTGTCTTTTAATTATTATGGGCTCTCATTTCCTAAAAACAAAAAGCCTTTATTTATTTAACACTTTGAATGTTGCGCTGCTTACATCATATTTTTTGCATGAGATAATTTGGCTTTTCTGCTTTTGTAGATCAAAGACAATTATAGTAGTTGTAAAATTAAGTAAAAGTAATGGTAAAGAAAGTACGGGGTGGACTTAGGTAGTATTTGTTGCAGGAGCTATACAAAATAATAAAATCATAGCTTATGTAAAATTGTTGTGAAGTGTTTAATTACTAGAATAACTATCAGTAAGAAATCATACTTTTGTAGATCAAGCTACAATACATCTGTATGAAGATGGTGCTGGGCATATGGTGTAAGTCTTTATTAAATAAGTACTTATATCCTATAGATTCTGTAGCCTATAGTTTTTCATAGCCTCTTTTATTAAACATTATTTTTATCAGTAAATATTTTATTACTTTTATTGTTTTATTGTTTTGTTATTAAATATTTCATCATGTTATTAAATCTTCGTTAACTCCAAGTTACAGTGTAACATCTTTCCATAAAATCAAAATGAATAGGTGGTGAACAGAAAATTACTGGGTCTCGAGATTGGATTTTTAGTGGTAATCTGTTAAGTATAGGATCACTTCCAGGAGCAGATCCTGCAAACACTTACATACATGAGTTATGCGTATGCATGAGTCCCTCTGAACTCTCAGACTACTCCCACCAGTGAAGTTATCTGTGTGCATAGTGCCTGCCAGATGTGTCTTTAGCAATGACAAAAATCTACGAAAAAACCTGGTGTAAAACGTTCAAAATTCTGTATTCACTTGTGCTTACTATACCTTCTGTAAGTACATCTAAATGCTTTTATATTGTCTGTTTGTATGTTCGGAGCTATGATTTCCATAATATATGTTGTAACTTTCCCATAGATAAATATGTATCACCAAAGATGTGGTATTATGGATATCTCTTCACGTGCTTTGAAAGAATATAAAAGTGAGACTGATAGGTTTTATAACAAGACCCACTAGTACAACTGTGGTTAAGTGCCTGTCAGTGTTTTCATTATAAATCCCTATTTTCTGGGGTTTATAACTTGGACATAAAAATTTGCTCTGGGGTTAAATTTGTCATGCAAGGTCTAAGCTGGATGTACTTTGTCTTCAGAACTTGTTGGGAACTTATTTCTAAGAAGCTAAATAAAAAGCAAATATCAGTTTGCCACAAAAGTAGAATTTCTACTTAAAATTCAGTCTAACACGTTACTGAGTTCACTACCTCCCAGAAAGGATGGGAATTTTCTGGCACATGCTTAAACAAAGTGTTGAAGACGAGCGCAATGTGAGCACAACGGGAAATCGCGTGTTGAACTGTTCACGTGTCATTAATATCTAAATGTCTGTTTATATCTCCATGTTGCCTCTTAGTGCTGTGATAGTAGAATCTGACACATTATCATGTTTTTGAAATGTCTGGAAAAAAACGCCTTTCTAAAAGTATCTTAACAGCGGTAAATTCAATGTTACGTTTGCTTAATAAAAAGCGAACTGTATTTACAAACGTTGTAAATTACACTAATATTTGATCTAGATCTTAGTTAACTGAGGAGTGAATTGTATTTGTAGGTATCTCTTTGTGAGTAATACGCATAGTGTGCCTGATGCTTGCAAGAATTGGCATGGTTTAAAAAAAACAAATCTTTGTAAAGGTTTGGCCCCTGTGAGAAGGGGAGAGAGGCAGTCAGTGCTGCTCAGTGCCTCCTTTGCCGTCTCTTGCCCTTCCCGTTCCTGCCTTCTCTTTAACATCTCAATCTAGGCTCTGCGAGGTGCCTGTCCGTGGTTCTCTGTGGTTCTGTAGCACAGAGCAGCACAGGATGATTTTTCCTGTGCTCCCAGAGTTATGCTCGGCCCCACTTCCTTAACGTGTTCCCTGAAGGATCTCTTAAGGTCATTTGCCTTCCCTTCCTACTCCCATAAAGGACCCACCGCAAACCATTTTTTTCCTTTCTTGCAAGAATGTTTTAATTCTGGGAGCTCATAAATTTCCTGTGCTCCATTCCTGTGCCCCGTGCCAGTCAGGCTTGCTGCTTTTCCCGCGGCAGCTGG
>NW_010586822.1:12334-63596 GCF_000705375.1 Tinamus guttatus | reverse complement strand
TTTCAGCCTTAACTGTGTTTCTGTGTTTTAAGGCTCCTATGAAAAGCTACTGTTTTAGTTATTAGACTTTCTGCATGTAACAGGCAGTCGGAGAAAGCCTTAAAGGACTGCCTTTACTTTTCCCCCTTCAATTAAAAGCAAAAATCAGCTTTGACCTTTTTCTGTGGAGTATGTAGTCCAGGTTACAGAGGAGAAGGAGATGTGAAGGGGAGATGTCAGCCCCAAAAAGGGAAGGAGATTTTAGTTATTGCTAAGCTGAAGGAGGGCAAGCAAGAAGCGGTGCAAGTTTGGAGCATGGCTATGTGACCCTTTCAAGTCAGTAGGAATATCTTTGGAGTTCCTGGAGGAGGTGATCCAGTGGATCTCTAAGGGGATGTGTGTGCTTGGAATTTACTGGGACCCTGAATGGTCTGGAGGGTAAGGACGGGCGTCCAAGGTGTCCAAGCTGTCACAAGGGCGTTGTTAGGCTGAGGAGAGCACAGGTCACTGATGGGGGGAATGCAGCAATGGGCTGGCTCAACCAGGCCCTCCTAAGGCTGCCGGGAGCCTTGACCGTGCCTTCCTGCTCCGTAAAACATGGCTGAATGTTATAGACTGGGCCGCCTAGGAGGCCCCCTGAGGGGAGAGGTTGGCAGTTAGTGGCCATCGGGGCCCTCGCGGTGGCTGCAGCAGAAGAGCAGCTGGAGGAGCCTCCTGCTGCCCCTCGTCCCAGTGCCTGGGGACGGAAGGAGGAGGAGGGCGAGCGGGGAGGCTGGGCCTGAACCCCTTGCCAGGAGGGTTCCTGTACACTCGGAGCTGGCCGGGAGCCGCGGCCGGGGGCAGCTCTGGGCCGCTGCAGCGCGGCCGGGAGAGCGGGGACTCTCCCGCCTCCTCCTCCCCTCTGCTCCTCTCCACCCCCGCGGCCCGCGCGGCACCTTGGCTGCTTGCACCGCGGTGCTCATTTCACAGGCCACACATCACTGTTGCAGAGGAAGCAGCAGGAGGACTTAGCCAGAGCCCGAATGCTGCAATAAGCTCCACGCCGCTGCGGTAACCGCTGCCTTTTAATTGTTTCCGCTGGAGGGTTAAACCTTTATTAAAGCCGTGTGAATAAACTTATTTTGATGGTTCACTGAAATATCTTAAATGCAAAAGGTAGCATAAGTCACTTTTATTAAGCTCAGCTTAATTCTGCTGTTAATAAAATGCCTTTCCATGTGCTGCGCAGCCTTTTATCGATTTTGACACAAATCTACTGACCAGATACAGAGTACTCAGTGTCTCTGCCTTTCTTGTTTTTAATTTAAACAAATGCAGTGCCTGTGAAAGGTGCTAGGATCATATCAGCCAAACAAAAGTCCCTTTATCTGTTCGGGAAGAGAGGAAGAGAAATCCATCACTATAAATGCTCCCTCCCCCCCGCTCTACCGATAGATCTTGATCTTGTCTTGCCTGGTTTGCATCGAAGAGGAAGGCAACAGGTCAGGGCCCCGCGCACCCCCTCCATGGCCAACCCAGCGGACAAAAAGTGGCACTTTAAGGGCATCATGAGCTTTTGCTGCCCTTTGCTCAAGGTGCTGCTCTTCCCCACGCCTGTGTGGTAGCTGCACGCTGAGCACTGCCGTAAGGGCAAAGGGAGAGCTAGGAAGGACCCCACGGGAACTGCTCGCGCCCTCAGTCAGCGCGGGGTGTGGTAACGTGCTCAGCGATAGTTCTGAGAGCCCAAAATTTGTGCTGGTAGTGACATTGTGAGATAAGGAATTGGACAACCCTGGACAGGTTACACGAAGCCGCGATTCTTTCGCCTTTCCCACAACACAAAACTCTTAGATCTTTTGTTGCATGTTTTTAACACTGGTGGGGAGGGAAGGCAGCTTCGGGTTTCGTTCCAAGGAATGTCTCTTTTGCTCATGTATCACATATAACCTGCAGGAAACACTTGCAGTTTGGAGGGAACAACTAGTCAGCTTCCATTCCCATAGATTCTGCCTTACTGGGATACTAGCGATTCCAAAACAGCTTCATCTGAACGGAAAGCAAGTGCACAAAAGAGGCTCATTAGCTGGAGTTAGGGGCAGGGGGAGGAGTTAGTCCTTGAGAAATTTGTTCTGTAATGTGGGAGATCTGTGATGGTGACTCAAAATGTATACATTTGTATAAAATATGAGCCATGGTGATGACCAGAAGTAAAAAAACAAATGTGAGCGCGCTGTGATTTGATTGCATGGGAAGCTTGTGAATTTGCAAAGAGCTGGCCTGCCCTTCCCTTGGGGCTGTATGAGCCTCCTGGGTGTTAAGTACATCATTTTTTTTAAAGACAGTTAATTTTTTGTTGTTGTTCTTTAAAGACAGAACATGACATTTGACCCAAAATTGTAACTGCTGTCCTGGTATCCGGCTTTTGGATTTTCAACGCGCAATATAGTGGAAATGGTCTTCGCCCCATTACTCCTAATGCTTGCATGAAACTGCAAATGGTATTTCAGCAGCGGGTGGGAGGTAGCTACCTACAGCAAGAAAGCAAAGGAGCCGTCCCACAAAGAAGAAACAGAGATCTGTTTTTGAATGTGTAAAACATTTACTTTTTTTTTTTTTAATGCCAAAGTTTGGATTTTACTTAAACTTGACCTCGTGACTTATCAGACTTTTTTTTTGCAGCATCTATCCTAGTGAGCAGCATGCTCAGGTAATTTGAAATGGCTTGTGAATTATAGAATATTTAGAATTATTAGAAGATTGATCATATAAAATACAGGTTTTGGAAAGTTATGTTTGCAAACTCACAAGCCAACAAAACTATTTCCATTGATTTGCATTTTCAGGAGGATGGGTGTTTTTTTTGACTAACCTCCAGTTTCTGGCTTGGTAGCAGTAGGAGTTCCCTGCAGGGCACTCACAGGGCTGTGTGCCTGAACACCCTGAGAATGACTAAACAGGGGGGAAATGGAGTTGTCCATTTTCCTTTGCCTCAGTGGAGGGAGAGGCAAAAGTGTAAACAAGAGATGTAAACTGAAATTTGAAAACTTGAAGTAATGAAAACGAGAGATTCCAATTTTAATAAAGGTGAGAATTAGTCATATGCAAGCATACGTAAGGATACTTGCTTAAAGGAATAGATGTACTTTTTTTTTTTTCCCTTGCAGGATTCTTTTTAACATCAGTTTGAGATAATTGGGGAGTAAGGTATGACCCACTTATGAGGGGACAGGCTTTGGGAAGCAGAGAGATGTGTACTTAGAGCCAGCTCCTGCAATATGATTTACATTCATAGACCTTCTGCAATTACTGGAGCTCTGCATATTCTCCAGGGTCTGCCCATACAGGTCACACTGCAGGGTTGGAGCTTTGGTGGTATATGAAAAATAAAATGAGCTGGAAGGCCCCTAGAAAAATGCTCGGGTATATTAAAAGAAGTAGTACTGAAAACTGGAAGCCCAATTTATTATATGGCTGTGCTCTGCTGGAACATTTGGTCTTGCCGTATTTAATTCAGGAAGTCTTAATGCTAGGTGCTCAGCGCATGGCTGTAATGTCCATTAATGCTAGCGGAACGTGGGCATGCACAGAAATGTGTCTTCCACGAGGACGAGGAGTTGAGTTCACTTCCAAGTAGTGATAAGAAGCAACGAAACATAAAATCATTAGCACAGTTCAAAAGAACATTTAAGGAAGGAAAGGCATCAGGCAAATTGCCAAGATAATTCAGGGCATGACAGACACCGATGGGCACCCTCAGGCACGCTGGAGCAGGTGAAGGGCTCGGTGGTGAGGGGTAGCAGTCTGTTCACTTGTGTCGGTCTGTCCGGACGTGTCTTGTTGCCAGTTTTCTTGTGATCCGTTGTGTTGAGGGAGATGGCTGGCACTGGTGTTCACCTGCGCTGTGAGCCACAGGTTTGAAAAGGTCAACTGAAATCGGAATTTATATGCGAGGTGAGGTGCTTAATGTCTTCATTACCAGGTCAGCACCCAGTAAATGCTTGCTGTACACTTCATTTTTATAGAGAGGGACTGCAGACTCTAAGGCTGAACTCTAGAATGTGGGTAGCCTTCGAGTGAACAGGAAATTACATTTCTTTCCAGAAAGCCCGTTCCTAAAACACGAGGGCTCCAAAACTTTCTGTTTGCTTCTTGCACTCTCCTGAACTTTAATGTCTGTCCATTAAGATCTGCAAGCCTGGCCTTCGCACTGAGAAGGCTTCCCATCTTGTTCCAATATCTAACAGCTTTTAGCACTGCTCTAACTTTTGGCAAAAAAAGGTGAAAATAACTGGCCTAAAATGGAAACGTTGGTGCCTGGTTTTGGAACACAGTTGCATCCACAGGACTTTTCTAGGGAGCAGCAACAAGAACGAATGCACTAAGGCGGGCTGCCTGGACAGTCTGATTTGGGCTCGGATGTTGCAGTGGAATCCATGTGTGCACTGCAGTAAGAGGGGCCCGGAGGAGGCTGAGGTGAAGCGCAGAGCAGAACTGTAAATGCAGTTTTGTCTGCTCTTGTGAGGCCCGTGTTCACTTCTCCCAACAGTAGGATTTAACTGAAGGATCTGGAATTGCCTCAGGCTCTTCTTAAAGTCACTGTTGTGAGAGTGACATCCAAAGAACAAACTATGTCAGTTCAGTGTCCAAAGACAGGTCCAATGAAACCAGACCCTACTATGCTCACAGTGTTTATAATTTATTCTCATCTCTTTTGTAATCACACTGGTGTCATAGCATTTGTAAAACCAATTACTCTTTTTATTTTAATTTACTTATTCTTCTGCCCTGTATGTATAATTTGCAAATGTATTGTGAACCGTATGTTTATCCCTGAGTTGCCTAAAAAACTTTTGCAGTATCAGTGCCCTGCTTACAGCTGGTAGTGGGTCCCTGGTTTGGGGAGCCAGAATGAGAAAGGTAGTTGCACCTTCCTCATTGCACCTTTATTCTCTTTCTTAATATGAGTTTCATAACAGCTGCATTACTAGCTGTTCTCTTGTAGTTGTATAGCTATGTATATAGATATACATGTACATGTATACATGTATACCTGTATCTGTGTAGCTTTATGTTGTCCCTTTGCAAGATGCGAAGCACTGAATAGTGCTGTTCTTGAATGCTGCGCAGAGGGATTTCCTACATGATTTGTACTGCAACTACAGCTTTTTGATGGTACTCTGCTAAATTGTAGATGTAAAAAGACCCCTGTCTGGGTAGGTTGTAGTTTACCCCAATGCAGAATCGCAAGATACCCCTGTACATGTGAATGCTTGTGTGTCTCATGAAACATGCAATTAACTATTAAAAATAACACAGAGAAATCTTTTATAACGTGCTTCCTACTTCTCATCTGTGTCATGGATCAAGCAGCATATAATTTTTTTGTGTGTGTAGTAGTTAGGATATTGGCTGAAGAATGCTAAAAAATTCTAAAATAGATTAAAAAGTATTCCAAGAGAGTAAAAAGGGAGTAGTGGCTCTTCTTTAAAACATTTTTTTTCTATAATTTTTTTGAAGGTCGGTTATGCCAAGTTTGCTTTTTTGAACATTTAAAGGGCAAATTGAACTTTTGAAAAAATAATTGTAGGTCTTAAAAGTGAGGAGATGTTCATTTGTGAGATTCATTGCTGCTGCCTAGACCAATTTTTAATATTGAAATTCTAGATGAAGAACCAACTCAAACAGTTTCTTTCTGAGTTGCAGGATGCAACATAACAATAGTTATTTATATAATGCATATGCTTGCTTTCGCCGTTAGCTGTAGTTTGAAAGACTTATTAGCCGAAAGCCCAGCACGTTCGGAGAATAAAACCCTCCAAAGTTTGACATCTTTAAATAAGCAACCAAATGTTATAAAGAACAAACCTCACTTACAGTTAGGAAACAATATTTACATTTAAGGTTGAAAAGCCAGGATGTAGGAAAATTTTGCTAATTTGAAAGGTGACCTTTAAGTGCACCAAAACCAAATAATTTGTAAGCTATGGCACAGGGCACATTCCTGCAAAATTTGTGTGAATACTGCTTTAGTGGTTCTTGAAAGACAAACAAAGAGACCTGGAATGAAATCTTTATCCGTCTCCCAAATAAGATTGAGGCTAACAAAGGCATACAGCAGCGCTCTTTCAAAGCTTGCCATTAAAATGAAGGCTCTGCAGCACAGCTAATGAGATGGCTCAGAGTGGAAAACAATCTGTTTTTAAGAATGTTTAGATCAAAAGTAATTTCTAATCTATGAAATAAAGTCGCTTTTCAATACCTTTCTTTCACTAGTAAAGCTTTTTATGTTGGCACTATTTACTTCAATCAGATGTTTTCAATTTTACTTTTTTTTTTCTTCCTGAAAATACTTCCTAGGGTTAGTCTGTAGTGACCAACAGCATTATTCTTTTTCCCTCTCCCCTATTCACCACCCCCACACATTAAAAAAAATTGAGAAAAGAAGAGGGGGAGGAAGAAAGAAACATCTTTTCTTAAATGATTTGCAAGCATCTGTGCTTTAAGCTACTTTTTATGAACACTCCTTAGTAATGACTCAAGGTAAAAAAGCAGAAAAGCATCCAATGTTAGGAAATTGCAATCCAATACCATGTAATTTAAACCTGCCATTGCCTCTCCTGTACTAAATGACATACAGATGGGTAGCTCTGTTCCCTCTACTTTGGAAACACAATTGGTCTTTTTATGAGTGTATATACATTACTTGCAAAAAATATTTTTGTCAGAACTCTTTATTTCTAAATATACCATATTTTAATTATTGTCATAATTAGAGTACTTTTTACCTGTTATATTTTGTCAGCTCATTTTTGCAAGTCATTATCAAAGTTAACTCAATACTTGGCAATTTCTGTTATTACTAAGGGAGTTTTCATTCTCAAAAGCAGCCTTATTATATTTCTGTTCTGGTGTGTTGAGAATTTTTGCATTATGTTTTACATGTGTTACAGTGAATGTTTTTCACTCTAATCTCTATATACTCCTTGGGTTTTCTGTATGAGTTAAGCAAAACATAAGATGAGATTTTCCAAGGAGAGTAATTTTAATGCCAGCCCTAATTTTTAGGGCAGTTTGATTGCTGAAGCTTCAACTTCAGCATCAGCATAAAGAAATGACTTACTGCTGAGGGGTCATATTCTGGTGCTTCAACAAGGCCAAAATACAATTGTTAATATTATAAAGTAAAAGGACCAGGATTCTAGCAGTTAAATCAGCTGTACTGCAATTCTAATGATTTATATTATTTTAAGCTACTTGAAAGGTTATGAAATTGTTGCATGTTGTGGCTAAACATCATATGCCCATTACCGTAAGTCTCCAATATAGATGTCTTGTAAAAAACATTTCAGTTGTAGTTATTCTTGCAGGATTTTTTTTCTTTAGTAGTTGAAAAATGTTGCTTTCTTGTGAATGATTGTGCGCGCAAGTTTGCTATATAACACACACACGGGCTTTGGCTGTAGCACACTGTCACTGCTCCAGTGGAATCACCTGGCTCTCAAACAAAATTATTTTTAAACTTGGATTTGAAGAAATAATCAGCTGCAGTTCAGCTGAGCCATTCTTCGTGCATTAGGGACTGGTCTGGTCATTGACAAGTGAATGCAGAAGCTATGCTGTGGCCGTCTGCCAAAGCAATTATTCAGGATTTAAGCTAAAAAGGCTCCTTCTCCCATATCCTCTCCCTTTGCAGGGTCATGTAGGGATAAAAAGGAATGTAAGGTGGTCTTTTCCCAGGAGGAGCTGAGGAAGCGGCTGACACCCTTGCAGTACCATGTCACTCAGGAGAAAGGGACGGAAAGGTAAGGCGGGATGAAGGAAATCCACTCCTCGAGATAGAGGCATCTTTCTTTTCTCCCCTTCCTTTTCTTATTGCTTCCTCGTCTTCTCTGCCAACGTTTTTTCTAGGAATTCTGCACTTGTTTACTAACCCCTACAAATTAACACCACTGAACAGACAAGCATCTGCAGCATGGAGGCCAAGGCCAAGGGTCTTGTGTGACTTTTTCTTTTAATGAACACTGTATGTCTTATAAAGTCACAGGGCTTATGTTTAGGGTCTGTTTTTAGTTTACTACAAAATGTGTGGAAGTAATAGCGGTTTAGGTACTCTTTTTGGAAGACATCACAGTAAGCAGAACCACGAGGGAAATGGCTTTGTGCCAGCAACCTGAAGGTTTGAAGGTGGTCATTGTAAGCACAGACATTTTGGCTGCAGAAAGAAGGTAGCATAATTTAGTTCTTTTCCACCCCACTCCAATTTCTTTTTGAAGCACATGTGGAGAAGGTATTTATTGGCTCATTTGTGGTTGGAATGTCAAAAATTTTCAATAACTGCCCTCACATGGCTTTAGTCGTTGGAAGGCAGCCCTGAATCCTGGAGGGAAAAAAAAAAGGACTTGCTTCCAAGACTGTTTTTAGTGAATAAAGTCTCTCTCAGCTGATTCCAACGTGAAGGTAACTTGCCAAGGCCTAACCATTTTTGTTGTCTACTTTATACCACTGAGCTTGGCATCGGGCCCTCTCTTTACCTCTCATCCAAACGTACTAATGATGTAACTGCTTGTTTTCATTCATGACCTGAAAGGGCTCTTTACCGCGCATGGTGGGGCCCTGTTTTGGTGGGGACAGTCCCCTTGTCCTGCGCGGCCCCTGGCACCGCTCTGCGCCGCTGGCCTGGCATGGAGGCGCGGCCTGCTCCCGCGCGGCCCGCTTGTGTACGGGACCAACAACGTGATTTAATGCACACAAACAATTGGAGATTAGGTCATTCTTAAAAATCCTGTTTATAAAAAAAATTGGACCTCATAAAAAGGGTGAAAGGATAATAAAAACAAGCTGCCGAACACATAGGCTTTTTGTTGGACTAGCACAGCTGATTCGTATTAGATGAATGACCTCCTAGCCTTTTAGATTGTTAACTTAGAAAAATATTCCCTTAAAGCTGTAATATTGCTTTTCGACTAAAAATATAAGGCGCATACAGCTTGAAGTTGTGGACCAATTATTTCATTTTCAGCTACAATACTTCTGTCACCCTGACAGCCGATCTTCTACTAACCAAGTGCCAACTCTTCATGTCCTCTCCATGGCAGATACCCTGGTGCTTTTTATGCCTGCAGTTTAGCACCTGAGCTTACTGCTAAAGATTGTTTAAACACAAAACTATAGAAGTGCCTATGATAATCTAAATTTCAAGCAATCCCTGTTTACAAAAAGTTGTACTTCTCCATACAAATCGAGGAAGATTCCAGTTTTTAGCTTTTTGTTGTTGTTGTTCTGTCCTTTGAACTGTGTGACAATTTGCTTCCTTCCGCATGATACATAACTCCTAAGGCAAACTGTGCCTGCTTTATTTGCTCCATTTAATAAAAAACAACTGTGAACTTTTAGATAAAGTGCTTTTTTTTCCCGTAATTGTTTTCTAAAGTCCTAGCTAATTTAATAATTAAAAAAAAATCTTTATTTATTTTTTAAATGTAGTGTTGTTGTTTTCCCAGTGCCTTTGAGGGGGAGTACACACATCATAAAGCTCAAGGAATATACAAATGTGTTGTTTGTGGAACTCCTTTATTCAAGTGAGTATGCAAAATAGAGTTTTGAGATTTCTGTCTTAGTTTACGTGCTGTGTTGCAATGTATTCTTGCATCTATTCCAGGACTTACTGTAGTTGTATAAGATCATTTAAATCATTCAAGCTGATAAGGAATACATGAGAAGCCATGTAAATAATAACACAATAGTGAAATTGTTCTTATAGTAAACGTATAAAATGTTAATAATTAATTATTTAGATAGTAAGAAAGATAGTAAAATCATAGTAAAATAACTTACTCTGGTAGAATACATAATTCATAAGTATTAGCCTTTTTTTTTTCCTGTATACAACCATGCCAAGGCTATACAATGTGCAATTGTAACCCTTCAGTCTTTGAATGCACTGGTAGATATCTAGGTCTGCATGTAAACTAGTTAGCATTACTCATAGATTGCTTTAAGTTACGGATTTGAGATGGCAAGGCTCCTCCATGCTACAGCATTTTATCTCTGTAATGGGGAAAGACAGAAATACTTTTTTTAGAATTCATACAGTGAAGAAAACAAAGAAACAAACAGGAATATTACATTGCTTACTAGATTTTCATCCTTCCCAATTAACATACATACGTTGCTGAGTTAGGACCTGAGCCCATGATTAAGAAAGAAATAATAATTTTTGTTGTCTTGCATGAAAAATATATGTTAGAAGTTAAAGTGGGAATGATGGCCTTGCATGCTACAAGCAATGTTGATTGAACTCTCTCAGTCTCTGCATCATTCTGCTTGGTTTCAGTTTTTGTTTATGTATATTTTTGTATTTCTGGACATTTTTCTTCATTCTGATGGAGAAGTTCTTTTCTTGCTTCTGTTTTCCTCGAGTTCACATTGGTCTAGGCCTTTTCAGTTGAAGAGAGACCTTTACAGAAGCATGAAACAGGATGGTCAGGATAGCACTAACAATAGACAAAATTGGATCAGTTGTTGGTTACAAAGTAAAATAAAATTGAGGTAATTCAGTAATCTGCTGACATGCAGTGATAGTTGTTCTCAAGAGACTGTTAAAGATGAAAAATACACTCCGTCTCTGCTGCATTTGATTTCTCTGTTAGGATCACCAACACAAACTAAAGTCATAATGTGATTTTTTGAGTTGGGAGCTGATTATTGTGAAATCTGCCAAGGAGATATTCTCATGTTATGCATTAGCATGGTGCTTGTCTTGGGAATACAAAGTCAGGATCTATAGCCTGTTATTCTACTCTGCTGTTTAGACATTCCCTTGCTTACTATGGCTGAATCTTTATGAGGAAAAACCTGGCTCTGTTGAAGTCAATTCACATTTGGCAAATGAATGCAATGGAGCCAAGATTTCACCTTGAACCTTCAGGACTGGGTTCCTTTCTATCATTTGCTGAAGAAAGAGTAGATTTTTTGCAAGGTGAGATTTGGACAGCAGTAGTTCATATAAATGCTTTCCAGTTGCTTTCACAATCCATTTTATATGGGAAAAAACCTGCAATATGAGATTTACCTGTGATTATCTTAAATGTGCAGTGTGCTTTGGCATAGTCTTGACTTCTTTGAATTAAAAGGTAATGAGTTGGATTTCTCTGTGTGAAATGAGCTATATGGAAATGTCCCTGTTTTCAGATTCTCTTGGAGACTCCCCATTGATTTTATGGGAGGACAGAGGAGGAAAGAGAGCCTTTTATTTTTTTTAATAAATCCCAGGCCAGTGGGCACCTGAACAAGCCTTGCTAATTGTGTCCCAAGGCCAGGACTGGCTCTGCTCCAATCTCCCAGCAGTCTGTGTTCCTTTATAACATGAGATCTCACCACCTCAGATCTCCATCAGATTCAGCCAGTTGTTCTGAAGAGGATGTTAAGCATGGGAAAAAATGGGGAGGGGTATGGGAGGCCCATCTATTTTGTGTGGAGGGACACAACATACAGACAGGTATGTGAGGCAGAGTAGGGTCTCTTCTGCTGCATAAAATGGAGCGCACGCTGCACTGTGTTTGAAGTTACTGCAGTATAAGCTGGAAGCCTGGTAAATCTACTCTCACCTGCTAGATCCATGGTGGACAGCTCTTGTCCTGAGGACAATTCTGTCTTCTCCATCCAAATCCTCAGTGATGTAAGTTGTTAATGTTGAAGTTGTTGGCTGAAGCCAAGTATGCACAGTGCAATGACTGCACACTTCTAAAATGTCCTGGCACTGGAATTAGTGACTACTGCTAACTAGTAACTAGTGTGGATAAGCAGTAACCTCCATGTCATCAGGCAGAAGTACACAGATGTTTTTAGCATTCTCAAAAACCAACAGACCAGAATCCTTGATCTCAAACTCAAAATAACAATATATAACAAATTCTTCAACTAGGAAAGATTCATTCCTGTATCTTTAGGAAAGATTCATTCCTCTATATTGGTGACTGCTTCAGCTCAGAAGGCTGAAGTCCTGCAGAGAATATGTGGTAAGAAATTTTTGAATGTATGTTATTGTACTAAATCTTAAGAGTAAGATGGTAGTACAATAAAAAGAAAGTCCATAGCCCGGTTAAAATGCATACAAGTAGTTCTTTTTTAAAAAAGAAAATACCCAGATAAGCATCTGAAACTTGCATTTCCATTTGGTTCTCATTGGGTGTCCATTAATTTTTTTCTTTGTGTCGTTGTAATCTGTAAATATATATATTTGGACTATGGACCTGTCAGTTTAACCGGGAAAGAGACTGGAGCTTCAGCAGTAATATTAACAAACTTCAACTTTTAACATTTCTGATTTACGTTGTTTCATTACCATGTGACATACAAGGTCAGGGAACACATGAATTTTACACTCCAGATGAAAGACCTGGTTTTTGGTACGTCTTAAAAACAGAACTCTGTCTCTATCACAGGAAAGATAAAAGAAACAATTAGGAATTTAACATCTCTTCATCTACCTACTTGTACTAGTGTTATGAGAAACCACCCAAGCTTTATGGAGAACATGCTTTAACTTTTTCCACAATCAAAGGTGGCTCAAACATAAAATCCATAATCATGCCATTGAATCTAATTATTCTATCTCTGAACTTTCACACCAGACAGTCTCCTACATCCCAGTGCAGCTGCCTAAAGAAAGCAATAAATGAGAGAGACAATAAACTGATCTCAAGCAACTCCTTTCCTGAAAAACAGCCCTGGTATGGTTTTGTGTTACACTTACTCCAGTCTAATTGCAGGCTTGTGCTAAAAGGAGCAACCCTGCTCCCCCCACCATTCTCTAGGCAGTTTTTCATGGTTTCCCCTTCACCGGACCTAGCCATAGTGTGGCTGCAGTGTGTATTGATGCAGCAAATTGTTCTGACAGAAAGCTAACCCACCAAAGAAAAAATATTTAGTACTCATGAACTCTACCTGATTATGTTAATTTTCTGTGTGCCATGTTTATCATGGTTGGACAGCCTGCAGGGCAAGGTCGTGTGTCGTTATGTCAGCTTGCAGAGAGAGACAGCTACCCTACTGTTTTTTAAGGGCCAAGTGTATTTGAAGGATTGGACCTGCTCTAATTTTTCAAGCAATTTTCTTATACTCTATGCAAAAACATCATTCTGTCCACAACCATGGTAAGAGGAGGTCTGAAGGGGTCTGAGTGAAGTATGTCTATGACTTACTCTGCTTCCATAGAAAAGAAGCTATTCAGTATTTAATACACTACAGTCATGTCTTTAGTCATACACAAAACTGTATGAGAAAGGTTCAGTGTGGATGGGTTGAACTGGGAAGCCTAAGAGAATGACTTCCTTTTAAAAAAGAAATATTATTGTTGTGTCAGTTTCCAGTTTTTAGGGCCAGGAAAACTGTTGCCAAGTCTTAATAAATCACCCACTGTTGCCTTTATTGCTTCCTGTAAGGAATTCTCAGTAATGGTGTTGGCTATCCTGAACATGCACCAAAAGAAATAGCTGCATCCTTATTCATGTCATGTATTTATTTGACTTTCTTGGAACTTTATCTTTGTGGACTTCTCAACATTTCTTAGACATCCCAAAGTGGATGGTAGCTGCATTGCCTTCATTGTGTTCATTGCCAACACAACTGTTGGCCTTGCCAAGGTTTGGCAGCTGCAGAAAGTGACCACTCCACATTAAGGCCTTGTTCAAATTAGCCTAAATCGGCCAAGTCTCGTTGCTTTCAGAAACACAATATACGCTCCTTTTCTTGGTCAGATCAGACAGAATGGAAATTTTGAGTAAACAGCAAGTACTGTCAGCATGTAGCGCTCACCAGCTTCCTTAATAGTCTTTATATCCTCTGAGAAGGCCAAATGACAAATTAGCAGTAGCCATCTAGCTAAGAGATCCCCTAAGAAATAGCTTTGCCATAGTATTCATAGTTAAGATTGCATAGAACTACTTGAACAATTTTATCCACCGTGACTGACATTAATCTCCTAAAAAAAAATTGGAATTCTATGTGTCAAAAATAGCTTGTTCTGTTTAATAAAATCAGTTTGGAGTAAGCTAGCTCTTGCCAGTGTAGGACTTGATCAACAGGACTTTGGTGTTACCAAACAGTTCTCACTCCAGATCTAGATTTGTAATGGGTCTTGTGGAGCTCAGGGAAGCTTGAGGACCTTAAAACATGCACGAGCTTCTACAGCTTTTGTAACTCTCCCTGATAAAAGGCTGTTCAGAATTAAAAATCAGAAAAGCTCGTATCATCAAGCAGTGGTTTCCTCCTGCTTCATCAGTTTCTGGTTGAAACCAGCTGCTGTTTGAGGTCTGCTCTGTCGCTGGTGGATGACAAACTGTTATGCATTCCCTTGAACAACTTGTGAAAGCTACATTGCAGAAAAGCCTACAGATTTAAATGAATGCTTCTTTTACCAGCAAGAACGGTACGAGTTGCTCATGGAAAGAAGGAATGTGGACAGTCTGGAAGAAGAAAAGGAGAAGCTGAAATCAAATATGAGATCTTTTCGGTGATTCCAAAAGGTCTTTTTTTTTCAGTTTCTAGATGGTAGTTCTAATGCCCGTGGGAAAGTAGAGCTCAGGGAAGGCTCTGCGTTGGTTTAAACGCAGGGCCCCTCAGACACCCGAGAGCCCAGTGAAACAGAGGCAGCGCTGAGGGCTCTGCTGGGCAGGAAGGGCTTTGGGCAGGAAGCTGGGGAGAGGTGCCCTGAGCGACTTTCCAGCGAGGCTGCTGCGCGCGGGAGGCAGCTGGTGCGTTACCGCCTGCTCGCTTAGCTACAAGCTGCCATGGCTGTTCGGAGCAGCAGTTTATCTGCTAGGTCCTCAAGAGCTGCTCGGTGACAGAATTGCAGATCTATGCTCGTTGTTTCCAAGGCCGGGCAGAGCTGGGGGGCAGCAGCTGCTCCGGCCTGGGCTCCGGGGACGCCGTTTGCCGGCTGCAGCTGCAGCGCTCGTGGGGAAAGGCTCTGCTCCCTGCGTGCTTGGCAAGCGTGGCGCAGAGGAGTTGCAGTTATTGTAACAAATAGATGATTCTGCACTTCTAATCAGCTCAGAGGTAACTTTTAATATCCTTTAGCTGGCAGCTTCTTGGCTGATTCTCCACGTTCCTTTAACTCCCCTCGTATAAGCACTGAACTCTGGAAGATTTCTGCATTAGGATTAGGACAGGGAGAGCTATCTTAAAAAAAAACAAAAAACATTTAATCTCATCTTTTCCTTGATCCACAAGCCACCTGGTCTTGGTTTTCCAGTAGATCAGCTCTGTTGCACTGAGCTGGTTGCTGCCCACAGATGTCGTAAGTGGGAAGGCATCATCCAAACTACTGCAGCCTAATGTTGACCATGCAAGGAGCAAGTAGGCTGAGGCTGCCAGCTACAAGCAGGAGCAGTAAACTCAGGGTTTCCTTTCGATGGTGTTTCCCAGCTACAGCTGTTCTCAGCACTCAGAACTAGAGCGATATTGTCACATTTTTGCTAGGCAGAGTAATCTCCAGAAGGTAAAAGATTTCCTAGGAGGTAGATAGAAGGCATGAAAAAAGAAGGAAAAGAGGAAGACCTGCAGTGTAGTGCTTTAAATATTTCAAGGCCATATTGAGACAAGCTTTTGTGATTGCTTGGATTAACTTACTGCTGAGACTTGCTGAATCTGCAGTACTGCAAATCTCTACTGAAAGTACTTAGGAATAGGAGGAAATAATACAAAGCTTTCCATAATCCTAAGGATGTATATAGGTGACTTCCACTGATTTTATTAAGAATTTCATAGATACTTTGACAGTAAAATTTGTGATGTTTGCGAACTTGTAAGTTTAGTATTTGATTTCCCCTACTATAAATGGGCATTCCTTTTTACTAACTGTGCATCGGTCACCCTGCTTGGAAGAAAGTTGGCCCTATTCCATGTTATACTTTACTGTGTGTATGTATGCACCTAAAGTAAAAATCAAGTAGAGTCAATTGATATGGAATATTACTATAGAAGATGTAGGTTTTTATTTTTATAACTGCCACGTTAAAATAAACCGTGTCCAGAAATCACCCAAGGCACCCACAGAATAGCAAGGTATTGAAAGACTTTTTTTGAGTTTGGCTTTTTATCAATAGAAATTCTTATAGCATCCATCCACAATAAATCAATTTGTTTTGTTTTGGAAAGGGAGATTAAAAATCATTTTTTAATATAGGGCTTCCTAAGGAAGGAAGGGTCCTCATGCTGTGTGCCAATATTCGGAATAGGAAAACCTTATTATTCAATCTGCTGGCCAATTTCAGCTGAATTTGGCAGGGGACAAGATATTATAAAAACTAGACTAGATAACTTAAAACTAGACTTTAATAACCTCAAAGATAGTAAGTCCTTATAAGCTTCATGAAATCAGGAGAGAGGTCTCATTCACGCCACCTCTTGAGGGGAAGACTGAACAAGATTTCAACTATATTATTAGATTATACTAGATAATATTATTATGAATAATATATACATTATTGTATTATATCAGAAAATCCACATGAAGGTGGAAGAGAGCAAGAGACATTAGGAATGTGCAACTTTGGGAAATATCTCTGAGAAGTTTCACCACATCAGACACCACAGAATCTCTCCACAGGCCGCAGAGCAGCAGGATACTCTGCTTCGCTAGTCCAGCTGCCCAAGGAACTACTTGGCACTTAATGGTCAGGGGCTTCTCAGTTTCCTTCATGATGGAGATTTCATAAATTCCTATATAGGTTACATGAAGTATTAATTTTTCCAGTGAATATTTTCGCATTTTTTTCTTTCTGGAAACTTGCCTTGTTATTTGGAGCTTGGGCTCATGAGTAAGATTAGTGAACATTTGCAGTTAATGGTCTGTGTTTTGAAAAGACAAGATTTATGTCCATACGTGTAAAAAACACATACAAAGTCCTGTTCTCTGGGCATAAAGGCAAGTGACACAGTGTGGCTCTTGTCTGTAGGGCTAAATTCTCCTTTCCTCTGGAAGGGAGTGACCTGGTCCGTGTGCCTGTGGGGAACGGCCTGTAGCTCCCCTGCACCTTGCTTAGGTCCCGCCTAGGAGAGTGCAAGTTCATGTGAGCTTGGTACGGGCCAGGGCAGTCTCGAGGGACACGTGCGCAGCTGAGCAGTTGGGCCCTGGCCTCGTTTAGCTTATTAAAAACACTGTAGCCAATAATGCTCATACCCCGACTCAGAATTGACTATACTATTGGACACAAACTGGGAAGAGAGAGGAATGATTTTATTTTGTTTAAACCTGGGCCAGGACACTTGGCTTGGACTTGGACTGCATCAGGAATCTGCTAGGATCCCTGTCTCTTCAGCTGGCTGCCGATGCCACTAGGAAATAAAGTTTTTTTGCCAAAAAAGTTGTACCAAGGTTTCAGCTATCACGTTTACAACTGCAAGAGATCATATTCAATCAAAGTCCTTTTCAGAGGGGAGCAATATTTTGAATGTTTGCTCCTACCAATGCTGCATTTAGCATCCTTGAAGCAAGACCTTGCAAGGAACGGCCTGCTATAAACTGCAGATGCAAAGGTGGAAGAAAGCCAAAGAGTTGTTGACTCTTTTAGTATCGCAGAGGAAGGAATTGTTGTAAAGATTGGACTATGGAGATTTCATCAGGTGTTTTCTGAGAGCTGTGGTACCTTCAGAATTAGCTCCAAATGTTTATTTTGCTTCAACAAAAGCTGAATCTGATAAAAACTGCATCAAGAAGGGTGAAAGAAAAACCCAAATTTCTAATGTAAGGCCAGAGATTCTGCAGCCGGTGCACTTCCTCTCTCTTTATCAAAAGCCACTGACAGACAACAGATTCATATTAGCTTTACCTGTCAGGTGCTCCTGGGGTTGTTCTTAAGCACATGGCACTGAACAGTTGTAGTTCCATCATGCTTGGGAAGGCAGAGACAGTGCGAGAACATAGTCATCAGCATTATCAGTTTTTCTTTCTTTCTCATCATTTGATGTTCTGAGCATCAGATTTAGAGCACCTTTTGAAAGATACAGGTCCAAACCTACTTCCTTTTTACCATAGAGATAAAGTGGCTGTCATATACTGTGTTGTTTGTCTTTGATTTAATTCTCTCTGGGATCTTAAAAAGTGTTTTGACACCTTGCCTTTAGCTAAAGCTTTCCAGGGACCTACTATTTCCATGCGTGTTGTGTGCTGGTAGTTGAGCTCCTTGGCATCAATGTTCCCATGTTGTATGTATTTGAGTTAGATCGCAGTTGCAAATGGAAAGCACTTTGTAAATGTCCTCTTGCTCTCCTTAGTCATATAACCACCTTTACAAAGATACTTCTGAATGATTCCCTGACTTCCAGAATACTCCCACAGGGCAGAAGCAACAAAAACATGCACAACGTTTTTTTTTCCTCTTGATGTAACAAATGATAAAAGGCAGTTTGTAAAGTCAATGCTCTGTAAGGTGCATCTTTTCTGGCAGGATGCTGAGGTCGAATATCAGGATACATACAGTGATAACAATGTACAGAAGAGTTTTTCCTTTTAGTAGAAGTACCTTTAAAAATATAAGGGATTTCTTGTTGTTTTTCTGTAGTGGAACTTACTTTTGGTATTTTTGGTGTTTAATTTTATATTCCTTATTTTATTGAATTCTTTTTTTAGTAGCGTATTTTTAACACCTGCATGCAACTAAATTCTGATATTTTGCCTAGTGTACTGTGAATATAGAAAGATGTAAATACTAGAAGATCCATCAAAATCACTGGAAGTTTTGCCATTGCTATAAGTAGGTCAAGGTTTTATTTCTGATTTCTAGCTATAAGGATTGCTCTCTGCACATCTCCTTGGTGATATTTAAACACATTGCATTCTTGTGGAATGGTAGTTGTTGCTTATTTGCAATGGCGAAGACTGTATTATCTTTCCCCTCCCTTTCCATTGCCTTTTTCAGATCTGAAAATTTCAATACTATTGCGCCCTAAATTTTGCATTGTTTTGCTGAGGTGACATGGTGACCGTAACAAGGGTGACCCTCCTCTCGGAGGGCTCCCAGTGCTACCTCCCATGTTGTGTTTTCCTTCGTGCCTCTTCTGCTGTTGCCAGATAAAGTTCTATACTCCTTTATCGTCCCCTATCACTTCCCTGGTTTGTCCAGTCATTTGTGACTGTTTGGAGCTTTGGTACCCACTGCACTGCCCGGTGACTCTTGCGGCCCCTGCTCACCACCTATTCTGCCACCTTGCCCAGAGCCGTCACCAGCGCCCACGTCAGGCTGCTGGTGTCCGTGATGAGGAGAACCGGAGGCCGTGAGCCCAACCTCGTGTGCGCTGACATCCCGACTTAACACGTTGCAGCAGAAGAAAAACCAAGTCTGCAGCAGAAGGTGCTTGGGAGTAGTGGCTAACCAGGCTGAAGAGTAATGCCTGTGCTGCCAAAAAAGTATTAGATAATTAGAGATAAATGGAGAAGTAGTTCACTTTTTGTTGGTTTATCACACAATTATGGCTCCGTTCAACACCAAAGAGGAATATTTACTTAGGTCCTATTTCAGGGAGTGTTTTATAAAGCTGGAAGTCAGACTGCGTGGTAGGTGCTGTCTAAGTAGAGCTGGGATAGAAACTCTTCATGCCTGAAAAAGATCGAAATGTCAATACTTCAGTTCTGCACCAACATCTTGTGAAGGGTTTTGTGAAAGGCCAGGGGGCTGCCAGAGGGATAAGCAGGAATTTTTGTCAACAGGTTGATAGAAAGGGCATTTGGGCATAAGCGTTTTGTCTAGTTTTTCACCCATGCAGGCTGCAAACTGGTGTATTTGTTTGGCTCACTGATCACAAATATCGAGAATTTAAATGGGAAAAATCTGATTGTGCTGCCCATATCCTAGCCCCGTTTAATTTACTCCTAATGACTTAACACATAATTCTGTCTTAGCTGGTGACACCCAGCTTTATTTGCTATTTTGGGGCCAAATCTACTGAAACCAACAGGGATAGCAGCTTTGATGATAGAGTGATGAGCCAGAAAGAGACAGAGTAGCCAGAGAGCACATTTACTGCCGCTGGAGGAAAGCGTTGTAAATAACATGCTGAGCAAACAGCTTTACCTGGCACAGAGCTCTAAGTTCAGCTCCGTGGAGTTCCCCGTAGTACTTGGCAGGCACCTTTTTGTAGGGCTGGCCCTTTATCCTGCTACACATAAATACGAGATGAAACCCATTGCCAAACAGCAACAGGGACTGGCGGCCAGGCAGGTTATTGGCACCGTTTGTTTTGAAGGCAGGTCAGCAACATACTTTCTTTGTGCAGTGGTTTCGGTGGTACTTTATAAATATCACCTAGGTAAACAATGCAGGAGAGGTAGAATTTTCTACCATCTTCATTCCGTCTTTTTCCTCCGTGATTGTTTTATTTAAAATATAAACAATTCTGAGGGTGAAGTAGATGGAGAAGGAGCAAACAGGAGAAGGGAGTTGTTTCCTTTTTGATGGCTTTAACTATTTACACTATCAGTGTGGGCTTGTTCATTTTTCTTGACTGTGATGGATTTAATATTCATTAACTGTATTGTAGATCCTTCCTGTAGGACTAGGATTCTAGTTATACAAATATATGCAATATGTATAAAATATACCTGCATTCACCTGCATGTACAAATTATAAAATAGAAGGAAAAAAAAACGCAAAAAACTCTATGCTTAGTCCTGAAGTTTCAGATTTTTTTTTTTTCCAAGGGAAGAGCTGTAAATTCCAAAGATACATCCACTGCTGGGTAGAGCGTGGAAGGATCCGACATTTTATTTCCTACTTCGAGTTTCTGGGGAAATGCATTTCCCTGCCAGCGTAACATTGTTTAACAAAACTCCCGCGGGCCAGAGCCTGCACCCCGCTGTGACAGCCCCTTCCGTGTGTCCAAGGGATTGTTAGGGCGCAATATCAATCTGACGGGAACATGCCCGCTAATTGCTTGGGGAGCGGGATATAGACAATGCTGTCCTGTGGCAGCCTCTGCAGATAGGCCTCGTCGGAGGGTTAATTCTGCTTGACAGCACATCAGCAGCATCTCGAGAGTAATTACCCAACTTAAGTTTTCCCACAGTTGAATTGAGATCTTCAAAGGCTTCTACATTTACAAGTATTATTAACCTATATCTGAAACATGATGTTCCCACAAGGGCTAATTTTTTCTTCCCTTTATTAAATATACAGGTTATAGGGTTCATTTGCTAAGTGCTAAGCCCTTAGAAGAAAACACTACTTGTTAGAGAGGGAAAAATCTGCAGTGCACGACCAAAGCTAATGGTGCATAATGCACACATCATTGTCTTTTTGCACAGGCTTTAAAACAAGTTAAAATTTAGGTCTGGCTCCTTTCCTCTCTCCCTCTTTTCCACCTCCCTTTACCTTTTTCCACTTTTAAGAAAATCAATCCACGCATTCATATGTACCGAGTGAGTATATTAAAGAGACACACAAACAAAACCCTTGCAGGATGTCGTTCAGTTAAGTACAGATCACTGGATACAATACATATGATATAAATTAAATGGTGTCTGCTTCAAAAATAGGTTGGAAACATTCCTGAATAAATTCAATTCTGCTAATGCATTTTCAAAAATTAAAATGAATTTATTTCAGCATTTCAGCATTTATTTCATCTGAACAATTGTTGTGATTTACAGTATGTAACTTAATGCTGTTTTAAAATTTATATTCTATTTTCTGGATGTGTTTGGTGATTAGTCTTTTAAAAATGTTTTCTGTAGAGGTACTTTGTAAGAAAATCAAAATGTCAAAGATAATACGTATTACCAAGGATCAAATATCCTTGAATATATCAAATATTGACACGCACAGGGAAACTATCTTATTTAATAAAATATTTGCAGGGTGGGAGGTCAATCTGTCAAATGACTTATTTAGCGTAAAGCATTTCTTGTAACTTACGATCTTTTTATTTTCCTTTGCAGGTCAGAAACGAAGTTTGACTCCAATTCAGGTATGTTTAGATTTTCAGTGTTTTGCTGAATGTATGCTACTCAGGTTAATCTCAGAAGAGTAGTTTATCAGTTCAAGTTCAATTTAATTTTAAACAGACTGGGGTAGGTCAGTCTTAGGAAGGATCTTCACTTATCACGATCTAAAAACGGCATTATTAGTGCTGAAACTTTGCTTTCCTTCCCCTCATTAGTTTCTGTCTTCTTACTTTTTTTCCCAGAAGATGATCCGGAAGATGTATCTTGTGACAGGCTTTAACTGATCCAAAAAAACTATTGTCCAAATAAATGATAATGCAAACTAAAGCAAATGGAGGATTGGAGTAAAGTTTGAGAATGATCACTGCCTCAGAGAAGAATATTCTTCTTCCTGGTAGACAAAGGGTTTTCATGGGAATTTGAAGTCAGTGCAGCCTATCTGTCAGGAAGCAGGTGATTTGTCATCAAATTTTCATGACAGATGCATGTACACAATGCATGCCAGACTCGTCTGCAGTGCTCTCTCTAGGAGGTTTACCAAAAGGCGATCTCTCTCAAGTTGTCTTTTTAAAGAATTTTAATGTGTTGTAGGGATTGGGAGGGAAGTGAAGGTCAGTTTAACAAGTTAATGTGTATCTTACAAGACAGAAAACACAGGACAGCAAACAAGGAAACAGTTGGGGAAAAGCAGAGGTCCTAATGCCAGACTGTTTCTTGCTCAGTTAACTGTTCTTGGGTGTTCCTTTAAGTTAAACAATAGTACATTAAGAATAGCCTGTCATGCTGAAACCAGCTGACATGTCCATTGGCTGAAAAGGTCATTCAAAATAAATTTTGTGTTAGGATGGAAAGACTATTTTAATCAGCAAACCTGATATTGTTATGACAATCTTTTACTTTGGGCAATGTTATCTTTGTATGATTTCCTTAATACGATGATTGTGATGGCTTAGAACGATATGCATTTTAAAATATATATTAATCATAGCATTTATGCAAGAGTAAGTTTCCTTTTATCCCAGTTACAACATGATTTGAGTTTGCATTGTGAGATATTTTTCTTTCCTCTTATTCCACAGTAGATTTTATCTTTGGAGTTATATGGGAGTGAAACCTACAGCAGGAAGCATTTATAGAAATCCTTTTTCTTGTATACTTGAGTCATCTTGCTTCTATTGTGATTTTAATCTGTGATTTTGAGGTTACTCATTTTAAATATTACTTGAATGAACTATATGCTAAGGTTGCTTCTTAGATCTTGTCAACACGGTTTTACAAGGGGAGAAGAACTTCACACAGATTTGGCCACCACGCTGCTCTTTTTTTTTTTTTTTTCCTTTTTTTAATACAGTTGCCAGAACTGTGGTACGGAGATGTGAAACAGCTCACTTTTCTGTTGAGATGAGAATGTTCCATTTGCTCTGTGGATTATGCTACAGTCGGAGGCTCTTGTTTTCTGACTTTTTTCTTTGAAGCAGCCCTCCAGCTACGTGCCATATTCTGCCTGCCAATCTCCGGAGGTGACAAGCTTGGCAGGGGAGGCAGGGCTGTATTTCCTAGGAAGTGAACAGCATCTATAAAACTTTTGCACAGTCGTTTTTGGCACCATCAGAGCTAAGACAAACCCCTGCTCAGTAGATGTCACCAGACCTCTGTGATCTGATTTTGTAGGTCAAATATGGGCTTTAAATTTTTTTCCATCTTCTTTCCTTGAGCTCCTGTGGGCTGTCTCATGAAGAGATGCTGGAGAACCCAAATACTGCAGGGACAGAGTTCCTCTGCCTGCCTTCCCTGAGGGTGCTCACTAGCATGATTCCTACAGGGCCTTATGACCCTGGCCTTAAGAACACTTGTTATCACAATTTTGCCTCCCTGTGAGCACAGAGCTCATAGAAGTTGTAATGAGATTTGAAAGTAAAGACTACTTATGGTAGGACACATACACACACACACAAAATATATATAAATCTAAAGGAGAATGAAAGAGACGGAATCTTCTCTATCTCCACTCTTTTTTGCTACTCCTAAATGTTCTCTGGACTTGCATCAGAATTCTCTGCAGCGTGTGATTAACTAACTGTGTTTTGCTGTGTCAACACCAGGCACCATGAATGTCAAGAGGAGTTTTCATCCTTGTGCTTTCCACTTCAAAGTGCTTTGTATACCACCACTGATGCAGTGTGGGAATGTCTGGGGCTGAGGAATTTCGTAGATTTATTCCTGTATTTTTTTTCCATCTTCGCTTTTTGATCACTTTCCCCTAAATCCTGGAAAAAGTTCTTGGTTTGAATAGTTTCATTCTTTCCTATCAGGGGACCCTGGCCCTGGCCACCTCTGCAAGGTGTTACCCTCTCTGGTGATCCGTCCTGAATCACTGGTGCTTGTGCCTGTGTGGGACCAGGTTGTGACAGGTTGTGCTGGTCTGGCTTTGCTCTTTGCCCCCAGAATGTTGTATTTGGACCAAAGCATTTCTGAGGTTTAGCAATCTGTCATTATCAGTTTTCTCTTACACCTTTGCATCTCACATCCAAAGATAGTTGTTAAAACATAGTAGCAAAAACAGATAGAACATGTGCTTAAAATAGCATTTTAACAAAGGGAAATCACAGAAAGTTCATAACCTAGAACTGCAGTTGTGGCCAGAGACTCTAAGAATGAAATAAACAAACAAACAAAACCCAGCATTATCTTTGTACAGAAACCTTCCCTTTATGGTTCAGTTATCCCACTAAGAAGCAATTTTTGATAGATTAGCAGTGTGAGCACTTAGAGTTTGTAGCTTGTTTCTGATAGATTTCAGGCAAGAGCAGTGTGCTGCAACACAGATAAAGTCAACACATGTCACCCAGCTTAACTTTTCACACAGTTGAATTGATCCCCATTTATCATATCATTTTCTTCGTTTCTCCACCAAAAAACTTGCCATCCCCTTTCCAGATTTAACCAAAACCAGGCGACAAGCCCAACTTCCCTTCTACTGATCCTGAGTGAGCAAGTCTATAGATCCGTGGCTCAAAACTGGAGAAAAGTTTGGCAAGCAAGCTGCGAGTGTCTTTTCAGGCAGATATGCTGGGTTATGAACTGCATTTGTAAAAGTTTCTGAAGGTTAGTCTGGAAATCTGTTGCATTGAAATTATTTTGATTGCCAAAAACTAGAAAACAGGTATGTTTTTGTCTTTATTTTGAAATTTGTGGATGTTCCTGTGTGAATGTATATATGTATGTATAGGCACACACACCATACATATGTATGTATATGTATGTATATATATACACACATGTACATGCTCACACACACACATGTGTGTGTGTATATATGTATATATTTATATATTTATATAGATATATCAGCAGCACCAGCATATAGGTGCATGACATATGACCGCAGGACTATTGTGTTGGCTGCTTTTTCTTCCTCTCGTTTTCTGTACTTTTCAGTTCATAATGGGAAGATGTTCATGTCCAACTGTACATGGAGTTGTCTTTCAATTACAGGGTAAATACTGTCATATTGGAAAAAACCTGTTGCGTTCTAGTTTAGCTCATGCTGCTCAAAGCAGTTCAAGGTAACTGTTAAACCTCAGAATGAGATAATTTTATTCTAGAATGGTTATGTTCATGTAGGGATCTATTCTAGAATCTGTCCTGTGTTCTGAATTCACCCCTAATGTTAATTCCAGGTAGCCTGCAAGTCTAGACGTGGCCTTATTAAGCATTTCTCAATAGTTACGGCCCTTGATGTTCCTAGAAGTATGCGTGAAATATTGAAAAATTAAAAAAGTCCTTTTGAAGCAAGTATGAAGTCTGGAATATAGCTTTAAAAGTGCCCAGTAGGCTCACTGTAAATGAAAAAAAAAAAGGAAATATTGCTCAACACTGAAATATTAGGCAAACATTGTCAAAAGAAGATTAATTTGAACTTGAGCATTAACTTAAAAGAAGGCTGTAAAATTCCCATATTGATGATTGGGATTTATCATATAAATAGCTATAACATCTGTAGGGGACACAAATTCTTCACATCATGACTAACCGTTCTGTCTGAGAAACTTTTTCTCTGCTGATTCTTTATACACCCATAGCTGGCAGAATTTCTTTCTCAAAGACCATGGGGTTAGCTTCATGCTGTTAGAGGATCTTATGAAATGAAACAATTTTGGTTCTCTGTCATAATATGATGAATTTCACTAGTACTGAAAGTAAAGTTAAAAAAATACTCAGAAGCAAAAAAAATATTGTAAGGAAGAGATATACTTTTTAAAGATTTTCAGGGAATTTGTTGTGGAACAAGCAGACCATGAGAACCAAAATGAAAACAACTTACTTCTAATTAGTAGTATTTTGATATTATCTAAAATGTGTGTAGTATATATGCTTGGTTAGATTTTGGGAAGCTTGGGTTTGCTGTTGATACAGAGCAATAGCAGGCTGATGGAAGTGAGTTTAAGCATGTGAGAATTGTACTGATTTACCAGTATAAGAAGAACTTTTTAATAAAGAGAAAAATGGGTCATGATAACCATAATTCCATTTGATAACATTCAGAACTTATCAATATCAAAAACTGCCACTGAACTTTGTTAAACCCAGTTTAGGAATAGAAATTAAGCACAAGAAGTTAAAATGATTTTCTCATCATGAATATTGGCAATGAGTTTCCTACTGCCTACAGGGAAGGCTGGAGTTTTCATGGGGAACGTGCTATAGTATTTGATATATCATGCATGTTACTGGGGAGGCATGCCATGTGATCTACAAGTGATAGTGCAGGCAGTGCGACTGTGAAGGGGGAGAAATTTGAGCTTGGTTTTGTATGAAAAGGAGGGGATAAATCCCCAGACAATAACCCTTGGACTCCAGTGGAGTCTCTATTGTGATTGTGTCATTCAGATGGCAGCCCAGAGGAAGTCAGGGACTGCAGGGTGTCACAAGTGGGAGCCATGGAAGCCCCGTGTTGGGGAAACGCAGCTCTGCCCTGGGAGAGCAGAGTCCCAGCATCTCCAGCTGTGTTTGTCACTGTTTGCTGAGGTGGCTTTGCCTCCGTCTCATAAAAGAGATGCATCTCCAAAGCCGGGTCTGTCTTCTTGGCTGAACTGTGCCTGCGCATGGATTAAGTGAAGTGTGCAGCGTAAGTATGTGATTCTATCTCACTCTGTGGGTAAGTACTTTAGAAAACATTCTAATTAACATCAGGAATTAAGCTATCCATGCAGCTAAAGGCTGTCCCGAGAGACAGTAGCTTTTGTTGGATCCCTGCCGCCCCAGCAGTCAAACACAAAACAAGACAAGGAGCCCCCAGCAGTTTCTGGAATTTCCTTTGCCTGCCTTGTCTGGAATCACAGTGGCAACTAGTGACTCTGCAGTTTGTTTCTCCTCTTTGCCTATCGTTTTTTTTTTCTACTGGAATGTCTATATCCTCATGTCCTCCGCATTGCACACTGCTGCCACCCGCCTCTCCCCATAAAAATTCCCAACCTTTCTTCTCTCTTCTCTAGTATTTACTAATACGGTATCCTTAATGTGGTCCCTACAATGTACTAGGCTAGTAGGCTACATGATTCAGCACAGGTGTTAGGGAACAGTTGAAGAAAATTGTAAGACTGGGGGTGGTCAGATGTTTTCCTCTAATAAATTCCTCTTGGCAATACTTCCAGATGTTCAGCAAGAGACTTTCCAAACTGTCAGTATCAGCCCTGATTTCCCCTAACCTGTCATCAGATCCATTATATGAAAGTCATCGGTACAACTATTAAGAACACAGTGAGCTCCTGAGTAAAAAAGAAACAAAGCCCAAAAGGTGCCTTGAAAGTGAGCGTTGCTTGTTGACCCTTGCTGCTACGGAAGCCTGAAAGAAACTTAACTGGCTTGAAACCTGAAGACTTTGAAGCAGCAGAGTACTGAGTAATACCATTCACCTGTCAGCTGGATGGTAGATCTAAATGCAGACTACCAACTCAATTCCTTAACTCTTATCAGTGTCAGCTTCCTCATTCAGGAACTGCATCCAGGCTATGTGAGAGTGATTCTTGATTCCTGCTTAGCAAGGCTGATTAGTCCCAGAAAGATGGGGCAGAAAAAGAGATACTCGGTGTTCATAACAAAATCAAATCGATAACTTCAGCAGTCACCCTACAACCCAAGCACGATTGAAATAGGTAAAAGGATTACTTGCAGAGTCTGTAAGAGGGAAAGTGGCAAAATCATCAGAACTCCTGAAGAAAAGGGCTGCTTCACTACTTTTTGGATGGGTGGTTCTTGGGTAGATGACCTTCCTGGAGTCTTTTACTACTATGAAGAATTATTTCCCTCTCTTTGGTTACAACCAATGTATAGATTCTTGAAGGGATGCCTAAGCTGGCAGAGTGACATGGGGAAGTAAGGAACTACCTAAACAAAGAGCAATTCATAATATCTTACTTGTCATTATTTGTTAGTGCTATTTTGTCCTTGTCATTAACAACTCTAGAAGCAGATGATTAAGGCGGCAATGGCTGGAGCGCACAGCCTGTTCTATCTGCAGTGGGATGAGGCCTTAAATCCAGATACAACCTGAACCGTCCTTGAATGTTTTCAGGGCCATAGTACAACCTGATTAGGAAAATAGATGACTGGGACATCTATCTGATATATCCCAGTGAACTATGTGCCAGTGCTAGCCCTGACTGTGATAACCATTCTTTCATATCTCATATCTCTAGCAGTGTCTTAATTTGTGGAGGGCTGACTGAAAACACTGTAAGCTTGCAGAGAAGCTTGCTTATCCAGGGTTTTTGAAGAAGTTGTTCCTTTACCCAAGGACTCCAAATTTATAACTGATTTTGCAATTGCAGATGTATCTTTTTCTCTGCTCATCTTATTCATAACTGAGCTTTGTTATTCCTTGCTATCACTGGCATGGTTCTTCTCAATTGTCTGGGTAATTTAGTAGGAAGCCTGTTCATTTCCATAAGGTAGATCCTTGAATCCAGCAACTGAAGGCCCAGTGGCCTTATTCAGACTAGCAACAGGCTTAAATTTTTCTGCGTGAAAAATTGGTGTAATTTCTACTTTGCAGTTTCTCTTGAAACTATATTCCTTCCCTTCCTCCAAAAAAACACATGTTTTCATGCTTATTAAAGGGGCAGCTATTGGCGAATGTTCCACCCTTGTAAGAGAGCAAACATAACTCGTTTTGCCCCTGCTTTGTGAGGAGCTGCCTTTTGGCATGTTGTAAGAACTATAACATCAAAGGGCTTTGCTCAAGGATCCAGGAGTATAATATCATCAAAGACAAGTAAAATGTGGTATTTTTGTCTTCCATATACTTTAATAGTCATTGCTGCTTTTTTTCTTCTCTTGTTCTGAGGATCTTGCTGAAGATATTTTTGCAGATTATTTAAATTGCTCCTGTAACAGAAATACTTCACTTCAGGTTTTTAATTTTAATATCATCGATGTAAGCAACTTAACCAGATTTATCTAGGAGAATATTCATATCATTGTTAAAACATAGTAGAGACAACCTTCTTTTCTGCTTTCATTGTATATAGCTTTAAAAGTATGTCTCTGAGAAACAATTTGGCAAAAGTCATTCTAGAAGACATGAGTGATACATAAATCATGGTTTTATTACATGAAGTTGGAGTCCGCAGTACTTCAATGAAGTTATAATGTAAACTGTGAAGTAAGTTGGCTCAGTTTTTTTTTGTTTGTCAGAAGTGGAGTTGCTTCAGATAGATTTGTTCTATATTGGAACTTTTTTTGTTAATCAGCAAATTTCTCTTTCAAGTGAGCATCATGCAGCAGTGTGACATCTTCAGTGTCCTGCAGAGCTAGGACAAAAATGTTGTGATGCTTGGTTAGACCTGTTGATCATTGAGCAGTTTTTTACTGAGCAAGGCTACCTAGTTACTTTCAAGAGCCACTTGTATTGCAGTATTGTTCAGTAGACAGATTAGAAGACTTTTGGTCATACTCTTGAATTATCCTATACTTAACAGCTCAGAAAGAACATAAAGACCTTTCTCTGTTCTCTTCAAAAGAAAATTCATTTACTGCATTAAACCTATTAGAGACTAAACATGCTAATTAACTTTGCCATAGTCACATTTAATTAGCCAAAAATGGAGTATATGCAAGGGAAACCACAGTAACAGAGAAGCAAATTGATTTTTGGTCACAGCTCTGGCTCACTGAAAGCTTTATATAGCTCAAATGCAACTTACCCATGTCATGCATGGTTCAAGTGAGTTGTATTATTTCATTGCTTTAATAGTGCTCTTCATTTAAACCATCAAGTGGGAAAGAAAACTTCCTGTCCGCTTTGTAATACGGAAACTGCACTATAATTCATTTGTAAGTAGAATATTATGGTCTGCCTCTTATACATACATTGGCAGAGATTTTGAGGAATGCCAACATACAATACTAGCTCAGCTAATTCCAGAAAATAGGAATTCTGTAGGACACAAGAATACTTCTGCTTTTACTATCTTCTGGTGCAGAAGGCTATCAGCATCCAAATGGGTGTATATAGGTAGTTGCTATGTGCATGTTTGAGCATAGTTTGGATAACTTCTTAATATTTCTAACGTGTAAGGGGCAGCCACTGATTCTGTATCCTGTTCCAGCATAACTTTTGGGTATGTTACCTTGGCAAAGTGCTTTTTCTCTATGCTTTTTTCCTCCTGCCCATCATCTGTCTACTTTGTTTACACTGCTAGGTGTTTGAGGGAAAGAACTGTCTCTTACCATTGAGCATGTGTAAGCCCTAGTGTAATGGAAACACTTTCGCAATTGAGTTCACCTCTTAGAGCTGCTATAAATCAAATCACGGGTGGCCTTTTTAAAGTATCCCCTTTTAGACTCAGCAAATGAAGTTATATTAGAGGAGTCTCTGGAAAGTAATGTAAAAGGCAGCTCTCGACTGAATTGCCATTTTTCACTCTGCCTACACAGTCACCAATACCAGGAAATTTGTGTCAAGGGGATTGCGGTTTTATGCCGAAGACCTACAGTCCATGCAAATGGTCTTCCCAGGCCCAGATCCTTCACCTAGTTGAACTGCATGATTTCTGCACAGAATGCATGTCTATGGCTATAGATATGAGTCTGAATTTGTTTGTTGAAGTCCAATAGGTAATAATAGTGGAGTGTAAACTACATGTAAGTCTTCATTGCATGATAGGCAATGCAATAGGTGTGAGGGCTTAGGCATACAGAACAGAAAATACTGAGATAGTACAAAACTTCCAAAATCTTCTGAAGACTGATTTTCCTGTCAGTGATACAGATCCAAGAAAGCAAGACATGTTCATCCCAGAATGATTCACTTGTGCATTAATTTCAGGAAAAAAAAAAAAAAACTTTGCTTTTGCAAATGTCGATGATACTTAACCTAGTAGGGTCTGGAGAATATTAAGTTGTCCTGGTCAGTGCCAAATCATGAAATCAGTTTGAATCTTTAAAGAAACTGAGCAGTCTGATCTCTTCCATAGGCCATTAGAGTTGAAGATGTTCCACATTTGCCAGGGATCAGCTCTATAGTGGTTTCCAATACTGAGGAAATAATACCGCTTTTTGGGGGAAAATGAGAGGAAATCAGAGAGATGGGACCTCATAATCACCAAAGAGATCATAATAAGATGTTTGTTAATATATACCGCATTTGATACAACGCATTTTCAAAACAAATTACACTTTTCCCACTTTAGAACAAGAAATAGTTACTTTTTAAGCTGTATCTCCTTCCCAGTGTGTTTGAATGTACTTTAAATCAGTAAATTCTCCACTCATTTTAGAAGTCCCTGTTGAGTCTCTATTAAGCGTCTCCTCACCACCCTTCAGGAAAGATTTTTAAAAAAAGATCTTAAGCACTTCCATTTCCTTTCCATTTGCTCATACTCACCTGAGAATTTCTCTTGCTCTCTTTCTGGTAACTAACAAAAATTTCATCTTTTGTTTGAGAAGATTCTGTTGGGGTCCTTCCTTGATTTAAGCAGTGACTAAAACTGTATGGGGAAATCAAACAGCCATTCAGTAGGTCCAAATTTTGGAGGTGATTGGTGCCTCCACAGTGTCCTAAATTCACTGCAGAAAAAAGCTGGGGCTCTGTGAAGTCACTGGTGCAAGTGCTGTGCCTGCCTCATCAGCTCATGGATAGAGAAGACGAGACCACGGCATTTGTCACTGTCCCCAGCACTCTCCAAAGCCCCAGGTGGCTCCTTCTTGCTACCATAAAGTGCATTTTCATATCTTGGTTTTAAGTACAGTTGCTTTTGCTCCAATGTGCATTGTCCAAATGTTGCACATCTGTTTTGATTATCATGGTTTATAACATCATGAATTTGAATAACAAAGAGATGAGAGCTTGGGCTGCTGCCTCCATCTGGATTTTTCAATAAGAAACTGAAACTTGCTTTTTGATTTACAAGTTGATGAGAATGATATCAAACGATATTAGTTGAACCTGGAAAAAGAACTATTACCTGAAGAAAAAAATCATTGGAGTACTGTGTCCAGTTCTGGGCCTCACAGTACAAGAGGGACGTGGATCTACTGGAGAGAGTCCAGCGCAGGGCTACAAGGATGATCAGGGGCCTGGAACATCTGCCCTATGAGGAGAGGTTGAGGGAGCTGGGCCTGTTCAGCCTGGAGAAGAGAAGGCTGAGAGGGGATCTGATCAGTGTCTATAAGTACCTCAAGGGAGGCAGTGAGGAGGATGGTGCTGGCCTCTTTTCACTGGTGGCCACTGACAGAACTAGAGGAAATGGCCACAAACTGAAACACCAAAAGTTCCACGGGAACTTAAGGAAAATTTTTTTAACAGTGAGGATGCCGGAGCACCAGAACAAGTTGCCAAGAGAGGTTGTGGAATCTCCTTCTCTGGAGATCTTCAAAACCTGCTTGGATGCAGTCCTGTGCCACGTGCTCTAGGTGACCCTGCATGTGCAGGGGGGTTGGACTAGATGACCTCTAAAGGTCCTTTCCAACCTTAACAATTCTATGATTCCATGATTAACCGTTAGGCTACAAACTAGCCTACAGACTTAATGATTAATGAAAAAAAATCAATAAGGATGAAAATATTTCAGGTTTTTCTTTCATTGGTATAAAACTGTAAAGTTATGACTAGTAAGAAACCAGAGAAGAAATCTGTCATGCTTTATTACATTCATGTTTTAGTCTCTGTTATCAAAACTGATTTTAGGTTTTGTAGTACTAAGAGTAGAAAGAAAAATGCAAGCTGCTTTTAATCAAACTAGAATGTTCAGTGTTCACCATTAAAATCTTTACAGTGTTGATCTGGGTATGAGGCAAAGAACATTAAATTGTCTTTTGTTGACTTAATTTAGTGGCAACCACAGCATTTAAGATGTAATGTTAGACAAGTTTGTGTCATACTACTGCAACTGCCACTGCACATGTGAACGCCCATCTGCTCAGGATTAAGTCCTAAGTCAAAACACCAAATGAAGTCTAATGCTACCAGTTTCAATCAAACAAAATTTGCACTGAGATTTATGTGAGCAAGGACAGCATGATCAAGTCTTAAACCAGATGACAGTGAATTAAATTACTGGAATACTGAAGGTATTTTTGCAAGGAAAGAATTGCATCCCTGTGATCTGATCTAAACTCTTGGCAACCTTGTCTTCCATGAAGGGCTATATTACTGTTCTCCATCATTTGGTGTGCCATTGGCATTGCCTTCCTAGTCTGCTTTACAGACTAAGCAATCCCACCTTTTTCCTCAGCCATGCTCCATGTGTCTGACTGAACAACCTAGAACTCCAAGCACGATGCATAACAATGTCACAAAATTGTTGGGTTGTTCTGAGTTTACGTCCATTTTATTTAGCATTAGTCTTTGCTTTTCTTTACCAGTCATAACAACCAAAAGACTTTGGTTATTTAAGTAATCTGGTTTTCTGTGGAAAAACAGCAGGATTTTATTTGGGAGGATATTTTAAACAAGCTATTACCATATCAAGGGGAGTGTGACCATCTTATCTAACTGTAGCTAGCTATCTACCTTATGATAGTAACCTGCGCTTCATCTGTAGTCAGTAGAAAGAGATGAGCATCCTCAGTGAGGGATTCATTCCTTCTGCTGGAGAAGCCTGTGGGGGGTGCACTGAATCCCCCATCTGGGCATCCATCTCTGCTCCTTAACTTCAGAAGTCATGTAACTTTGATGGTTGAGATAGGAGAGATTATCTCCGTGTGGAGTGGATGTGCAGAGACTGGGGATGAGTCTGTGTAATCCCCATGTCACTTTGCACAGCTGCTGCTGTGGAGGAGTAGAGAGATTTCATAAATTTAAGAAGAAAACTACCCAATTACTTTGAAATTCTTCTGCTGAGTGTCAGCAAACCACCTGTACACAGAGCTTAGCGCAGTATATTTATGAGTTTGCTTGTGGTTATTTCAGTTTCTGTTCTCCTTTTGTTCTCCTTCTTCCTTACCTTACCTTTGCCTTACCTTCCTTCAAAACAGATTCTGTCTTTGTTTCTTCAGTTACTGTAGTAACTGAAACCCTGAAGTATTGCATCAGTTTCCTTCTGCTTTCTCTTGAATAATGAGCAAGAATTGTCAAAAATGAAAAAGTTGACAAGTGTGTTTTGTAAATACAGCATTAAATACGTCATCCATTCTTGGGCAAGAAACAAAATGTGGAGTTGAAAGAGCTTGTATCAGTGTTAATGGGCAGCAGCAAAGTGAAGTTACGTTGCCATTGCTCACTCAGATAACTGTTTTAGCTGGAGATGAGAATTACAGGAACGCTCTATTTAAAACTTTTATTTTCTTTACTTTCTGCATGTGTGAGATTCCTCCTTTACTGAGCAACGATGACATGCCTTCATCTGTGTCGGTCTAGCAGTCTGATTAAGCAAGGCTACATTTTACTGCTGAAAACTGCCGTGGTATTGAAACCTGTGTTGGCAGTTGCTTTTACCCCATTGCTTCCAGGCACCATGGTATAGGAAAAAAACAAAACAAAACAAAAACAAACAAACAAAACCCTCTGTCTCTGAAAAATGTAGCAAAATGGGCACAAGAAACATTATCTTAACTCTCTTGCCCGTAAAAGTAATTAATGATAAATTAACACGTGCTTTCATGTTTTCCTTTGTTCCTCATGCACTGAAGGTCTGTGCCCAAAGGACCTACTCCAGGCCAGGCAGTGTCCCAGGGGAGACTCTCCTCTGGGACAACTCTCCTCCTCACCTACCTTCTGTAGAGGAGGGAGAGGGTACATGACCACCTCCCCACCAGGTCTTCTTTTGAGAATGGTTGGACTCGATGATCTTGAAGGTCTTTTCCAACCATAATGTTTCTCGGGTTCCATGATTCACTCACGTGGCACCCAGAATAGGAAAGCAGCTTGACTATGTTTGGGCGGCAGCAAGGAGGACGCAGACCTTCATCTCCACCACTTGGCTTTGAGCTGGTCTGATCCTCCTTGATCAGCCAAGGGGTGATCAAGTGCCTCTGTCCATCCCTTCCCCCACTGCCCTCCTCCTCACAGCACAGGGGCTATTGGGAAACTCTGGAAGTTCAAACTCATGAGATTCCACTGGCATGTTGCCTATGAGAATTTTTTTGCCCATCCACAAATGATTGAGCTTTAATGAGTTTCTCATAATTTGTAGGAGCAATAGCAGTAACAATGTATTTCTTTTGCTCCTTTGCCAGGGGTTCTGGCACATTTTTTAAATTTTTCATAATCTGTATTGGCCAGTGCAAGGCTTAAACCTTGCACAGATGGATGTGGAAAGTAACATCAAAATGCATAAGCAATCAGATGTATGACAGCCAGCAGTTCAGCTTTAGCATTTGGATAGGAATGAGTTACTTCATACTTTAAAAATGACAGTGTGTTAAAGAAGCTGAAAGAATACAGCAGTTTTCTTCAAATTTGGGAAGATTACTAAATGAAGGCAATTTAATGTCATCTTCAGTGCAATATAAAGAATAAAATTGTCTAATTATGCAGACACTCTACCTTTAATTTAGATTCTATTTACAGAAACTTCCCACCTTATGTAGCTAGTTCAACATTATGTATTTATTTGTGCAAGCCTTTTGTAAAACTACTGAATGATGGGGAATTAGAGAACTGCAGCAGTGACAGCAGCCATTTTAAAAAGATTCAAAGCAAGAGTTAAGAGAGTAAAATGCTGAATTTTCAGGAAATCAGCTGATGTTTAGTAAAGTCTATGCACATCTTTAAAAGGTCTAGTAAAGATAGGTAAAGAAAAATATGAAAAATAGCATAATAGGCATAGGAAAGTAGAGTTTTAAACACAGGAATAGCAGAAAGAGATGCTAGCACAAGGTTTAAAATAAAATCATTGTTTAGCCTGCTCATGCAGTTTACGTATTTGAATAGATGTCTTCCTTTGTTATATATTTTCAGTGTATGAAGAGGTAAAATGTTCAAAACAGACATGGCCAAAGTTAGTCACAGATGTTGTGCTAGCTAAGCCAGAATCGTGCAAATAAAGGGATGTTTTTGCTAGGTGACCATACCTGTACATGGAGGCCAGGGTGGGAGCTCATGTGTTTGCTTCAACTTGATAAGAGAAAATAAAAGATTTTGTTTTTTTTCAGTGTATCCCTGAACAGTGGCGTAGGGTGTATATCCCTTGGATTTTTTAAACATAAATTGATTTGGGTAAGAAAACTTTTCAAACAAATGCTCGAACCATATGCTTTAAAAGGAAATCTGAAAAGCATTTGAGTTATTTTGAATTTTCTCCAAATATTTCACTTCTTTTTTTTCAGCTGAAATTGTATGCAAAATTTGACCAGAATTGTAGGAAGCTTTCTAGTCTGGATATTAAAGATCATATTATCATTTAGAAAAAAGCCAAAAGCAAATACCCAGATGCTACTTGAAAATCAGGCCCCGTTTAATTAGATACTTAATTACTGGCATGCAGACGTTGGATTCCTAGATGGCGAAGTCACTGCACTGTGACAGTCTTTCTTTCCTGTGATGCCTGGCACAAAGAAGCTGAGCCCCGTTGTGACCCTGGAGAGTGGTAAGAATAGGGATAGAGCTCTCAGAGCTCTCTGAAGGGTGCTCAGCTTGTCTCAGGTCTTTCTCAGCAGTGGTCTTTAATTTGCAAGTATTTTAGACTTAGCATTTTTTAGAGCATAGGGTACAAATAATATTTAAAATAACATTTAGTACAAAACCAATATTACAGCTAGCAGTTCTGGACATTGAAGCATAGAAGCTGAATACTGAAATTTTGCTATTAAGGCTGCTTTGAATACAAGAGCAATAATCCTTTCTTCCTCTGCATGAAATATCCCTTCATGCAAATAGTGCAACTGTTGTAACGTGGTTGCAGGCAGGACTCTGAGGTCAGATACGCCCTGTAATGAAAACCTGTGAGTCCTCAAGATGTCTGCAAGGAAGGGAAGTGCATTTTAAGGTCCGTTTTGGAATGTGGATCTGAGATCCCCAGATCTTCTAGTTCTTGCTCCAAAGCAGATGTATTTGCTTGCTCTGCAGCAAGGTGTATTTGGGTTTTCCATGATGTGCTTTATGCTTGGGATGTGCGAACCAGGGCATTTTTCAGAACTGATTGTGCTATTGGCTTTGTTCTTCTCCTGCAGAGATTTGGATTGTATTTTACCTTTTTAGTTGTTTTGTAGGAAGGAATTCTACTGAGAACACCTGGAGCGACACAATTACAGTGAGAGCATTTAAAGCTATTGGTACACGTCAGCCTCTTGGGGTGCTGGAAAGAAGTGGGGGAGCACCCAAGGAAGGGGAGGCTGCCTGCAAACACTGCTGGGGTACTAGGAGACCTGTAAACTTCAGTGGAGGCCTGAGTTTAAAACAATCCCTTTTAAATAGCTCCAAACAGACCTTTTCTGTTGAGGATAAAAGTGCTCTGCAATCAGGAAGTGTTTTATTTTGGTTGCCATCTGGTAAACATGTAAAGACAGGACAACTTAGCAAAAATTTGGCATTCCTTTCCTCCCCATCCATGCAATGCCATTCTCACAGTGCTGCTAAATCCTCCTCACCCGCTCAGAGCTGGGTAAACAGACATTGTACTTCGTGGAGGATTCTGACATTGTAAAAGGTCTGAGTTTGTTGGATCAGTATGGTGGTAGCTTGGCATCGAAGGTTAGATTTTGTTAAATCCGAGACAGTTTGGAACTGACACACTGTGGCTTTTCTGGAGCAATCAGATTTTTTCAAGCGCTCGCAGCATGCTCAGAGAATGAAAAGTGAAGTACATTCTCTTTCCTGGAAAATGCCAACAACCTGCTCTCGACGAAAAGATTTAACCTTGATAATAAACCAGATAATTATTTTCAAATTCTAAATTCACTTTTGTAATGCTGAGATAGATGTTAATGCTGAGATCCTTGGAGCAGAGGTGTTCCAAAGTCAGCCTTTAGGATAATGTCTCCTGAGATGTTCCCCTTGTGCAATTTGTGCAGTAAATGAGAAAGCCTGACCTGTGTGATCCAGCCTGAAACCAAGCTATCAAAGAGTCCTTTAATCCAGGGAATGGAATCTGCTTCCTGAATTCCTGAAAGGTTTGGATGTGGAACTCCAATAGCTGTTGTTTCAGATAACCTAAAAGGCTTATTTCAATTAAAAAGACACGGACCTCAAGCAGCTTTTTAATCAAACGTGCTGATCATGTGGCCAGCTGATAATCATGTTCCTGTGAGGTTAGGGCAAAGCAGCAGCATCGCTGCTCGACACACAGGCCTCCCCTATTCTAATTGTGGAGTTTCTTGTAACCAAGGCGGCCACATGAAGTCATCGAGTGAACCAGTAGCCCTGCTGCTACCTCCTTCGCTTGTAGCTGAAAGGCAGGGGAAGCTTAGGTGGTGGGTGAGTGCTAATGTTCTGTCCCGAATGAAGAAGGAATCCCCTCCAACTACTAAGAAGGGAAAGTCCTCAGCCACAAAAGACCCCACTGTAGCTATAAAGTCACTTGCTGCCATTTCTGATCCTTCTGGTGACCTTAACTATGAGGTGGGGGCTTGGCTTTGGTTCCCGTGAGTGATTGCTCCAAATTACTGCCACAGTGCTTGAATTAGCCTGCCTGGACAGTGTTCCTCCAGGTTTCCCAAGATTTCTCCATTACAGTGAAAGTGAAAGCTTTCAAGGGAGGGCAAGGGAGATTTTGGTAGCTACAACTCTCCTTAGGTGGAGACAGATCTCAGTTAATGTGCTAGTCCATAAACTGGGCAGAAGAGAGCACTGAGCCTAGCACTGGTATGCTTTAGCCACACTGTAGCTTCACCTTTCAAGGTGAGGTTTAATGGGAAAACTCAGCCAATTTAAGAACTTGCTGACACCAGGAACAGTATTTCTGTCTTTCTTCCACCCCTTGCCCTATTCTCACCTCATTCCTTGCATTGCCTCCAGTGCTTGTTTGACCTCTCAGTTAGCTGTTTGAGCTTGCTAGCCTGGAAAAAAGGAAAAGTTGACTAGTTTTCTGCCAGTTTAGTGAGTTCAATTTTACTCACACAGTTTGATAAGCACCAGAACCAGTGAATGTTAAGGAGCAGGGGGGTTGGGCTAGATGATCTCTAGAGGTCCCTTCCAACCTCAACCATTCTATGATTCTGTGAAGCAGCAGGACCAAGACAACTGAGAGAGGGGAAGAGAAGGACAGGAAGCTACTCAATTGCATGTCTCCCTGCTTTCCTGCTAAAGGTGCTCCACTTTGCATACAAAATGCTAAAAGCAGATTGGAAGAGCAGCACAAATGTCTCTGAGCTACAGCTCTCGTGGGATTCCCTGATCAGCAGGTTACTGGCTGTTCTGTGCTGGGTATGTCTCTGGTGAAATATCCCCATGAAAATGTTTGCTTTTGGCAAATAAGCACTTCAAGTTTCTTTTTTTTTTTTAAAAAAAAAAAGAAAGAAAAAAAAAGTTTATGGAGAACTTCCTGGTTGAGATTTTGCATTTTGCCTTTTTTGGTGAAAATCTCTGTAACACTTTCCTATTAGAATGAACCACAAACTTGTCTTTCAAACCTAAACAAAATTTCTATACAGCTTCCTCTGAAATCCAATAACTTTGGTTCTTTTCTTTTATGCTCCTAAGCACAGACTGCACAAGAGAAACACAGTTTTGTGCCTTTCTGAATGAAAAGGAAAAAAAGTATTTCCTGTAGTGTAAAGAAAAATAAATGAAAAGAAGAAAGAGAGTGGAGTAGCCAAAAAATAAAAGTAGACACATAGGGTGCAAAAAAAATTAAATGAAATTAACATCAAACTAAATTAAAATGCAGCTACTTTTCAGCTTAGCTATTCTTGCTTACTGTCAACTGGCATGGGCTATGTTTCTCCTGGCTAAGGTCTGTTTTGTTAACAATTCCTCTTCCAGTCAAACCTGACCTACCTCTGTCTCCCCACTTGCTTCATCCAAGGGATCTTTTGGCAGAAGTTTTGACAGTGAGCAACCCAATAAGCAGTTGTGTGTATGAGGTGTGAATCGACTTTGCCTCAGTAAGTTCAGAACAACTTGCAAGCTCATTTGGCACTATTTATGCAAGGTTTCAGCAGAGTTTACTTTTGAAATAAATATTAAAGTGAAATGAAGTACAGCGCTGTCTTTGAATGCAGAGCATTATTTTACACCTCGTTAGGTCTAATTTTTCCTACTCATAGACCAGCAGCAACTGGACAAGTAAAAGACTGATGAGATGAACAAAAGAGGGGTTCCTTCCCTGAGCATGCTGAATCCATTCTGTAAACGTGGCATTGAAAAGAAAAAAATGAGACCACGTGGAAGAAGTCAGGCCTCCCAAGGAAGTCTGCACTACAGCAGCTTGCACAAGCTTTGGGCATCTCCTTACTTTAGGTTTTCGGCCCCCCTTTCCCTTGCCATTAGAATCATTTGTTTGTGTGCAACTAATTCGCTGTTATGCTTGAAACGTTTCCTCAAGGAAGTATGCAAAATAAGATCACGTGGTTGGATCTGTACTGCTTTTGAAAATTTTATTGCTATTGAAAATCACTTGTTCCTGCTACTTTGCAAGGCTTTAATTAATCTCTCTTAAATAGCAGTGCTTATCCTTTGTTTTTGGCCCCTCTGCTTCCAGCACAAGCTTACACTGCAACCGTAGCAGAGGGGAAGTCTCCTGAGCAGGGCTCTGAAATGCCCTGGGAGAATAAATTGTCTAGGGGTCAGAACTTACCCTTGTCCACAGTCCCACATATGTCACTCGAATTTGGCCAAAAACATTAATAGTATTGCAGTGACTGATAGTGTCAAAACTCCTTTTTGGGGGACTGTGAGTGGTTCAAGTGGTATCTCCTCTCACTACCTGGATCCGGTCTCTGGAATAAGCTAACTGGGACCAGATCAGCATAAGAAAGCTACCGTAATGTGGGAGTTGCTCGCTATGTAAACGTGCACAGCTTCACTGGTGCATCAACACTGCTCTAGGTTTAGTCAAGTTCTGTTTTGAGGCTTTAGTAATGACAATGCTACGGTTTTTATATTAGCAAGCCCTCCTTTTTGGAAGCTTTGTTGTGCTACCCAATTTATATTTACATATATATCTATATATATCTCTTTTTTTTTTCCTGCAAGAGTAAGATTTAACTGCTGATGCAGGATTCTAAAAGGCTGGAGGGGAACCGAGTGAATTAAACATTCTTCTTCCAGCTGCTGCTGTTCACAACACGTTTGACAGTTAAAATACATCACACATTCTCTTGTCTGTTTAATATAAACAATTAGTATTTTAAGTGGACTCCAGAATCAACCCAAAATAGGAGGATCCAGACAGGCAGTTCAGATAGGAAACTAAGCAGTGTCCTAAATTTGTATAAAAGCAGCTTGCAATCAGTTCAGTCTATGCCTAACATACTGTCTACCACAGCACATTAGTCTGTGGAAGCTGAGAGACAAGTGAATTGTCTTTTTGGAAAGAAGGTTTTATTTTTCATAATACTCATAAAATTATTTTAGTACATTTTAGTCTAAAATTTTTAGTACAACTCATAAAACGAAGACAAAAAAAATAGAATTAAGTATTTGGGATCTTTGTATAACTAAGCCTTGTCAGTCCAGAACAGTTTTGAAGGAAAACTTGTTTAAAGAAAATGCTCCTTTTTTTTTCATTCCAGCCTGAAGGCATTTAAATCATACAATGTTGTGAAGTAAAAAAAAAAAAAACAACTTTCTTCTGCATAGGTTTTTCATCTTTCAGCTTCTTAACAGAAGGACTTTAATTTCCTGCAAGCATAACCTTGGAAACATAGAAAAAAAATTGTATAGAGTAGTGGTCTTCATAGTTTTAAGAATTCTAACACACTCTCTGTAAAATGCAAATTGCTAATAAATGTTTTCTAAATATGTGAATCTGTAATAAGGAGGCTGAAAATTCTCCTCACTCTTTATAAAAGGCATCCAAGATACAATTCCATGCAAATGTAAAACGTTTCCTTCTTTGCATCTAGACCATGGCTGATTTCATAATGGAGAAGAGAGTAAATTGTGTGTATTCTTATTAACATAGGTAAGTCTTGAAATAGCCCTTAGGGCTGTGAGGATCCCTCTGAATTCTCCAGTATGGTGCTGGGAGAGATCTAGCTGTGTCATTTAGGACTGAACCCTCTAGCTACTGGTGTGGGTAAAGTATCTAATGGGAAGAATTTACACTTGCTTCTGCTTGCCAGGAAAGAAGCTAAGGTTTAGGTTATAAAATGCGCGTGAAGGACGGTCTTTTCCTGTATGCCTTTGCAATGATTAGTGAACTTGACTGCACTGAAGCCTCTAGTGTCTACAATAATACAAGTAATGAATCATAAATAAAATGGCTTTGCAAAAAGAAGCCAGGAATTTATTTTAAATTGAGACTTTATCTAAAGTGGTCTAGGCCCTTCAGACCCACACAGCATCTTTTGCAACTCTCAACTTGGTTTGCACCTTAAAAGAAAAAAGGAGGGGGGCGCAGGTAAAAATGAAAACAGATTCAGGTTGTTCAATTTCCTGTTTGTTTAAATGTGTCCTTTGTGACATGCAGATTCATCAAGCTCCTTTCCTGGTGACTGCTTCATTAGATTAGTTAGGTATTTAGGGGGATTTTTATCTTCTGACTCATAAAATTCTTGTATTCCCCTAAGAATTTCCTGTGTCTGACTGGAATTTTATGTCTTTGAAGATTTAGCTGGACTCCTTGAAGAAGTCACTTTCTAAATGATTCTACTTTTGAGGTCTCTAAATAGCATCTGAGAAGCCAGCTCAGGACCTGATTCCTGCTTTTCAAGAAAACTGAACCATGCCAGCACTTCACCTCTTAAAATTTTAATCAGAATTTCTCTTAATCTTTTTAAACTTTCTTTCCAGACAATGATATTTCCACTTGCTGCCCATGCTCTTGCCAGGTGTCCACTTAAGCACACTTTTGTCCAATTCTGGGAACGCACCCCAGTGACTTAACATTAGAGTGTGGCTTGCAAGCCTGTCCCATCAGGTTTTCATCACTCACTTGCTATAAAGCAGAGAGCTAAGGTTACGAGTATATTGGACCATTTAGCAGTTGATGAGAAATGCCTTTGTATATCCCTTCACTGCCTTTTTTTTCCTTCTTTTTGAAGAGGGTGAAAGCCAGGTTAGGCTGGAATTCCAGAATCCTTGTGTGTTCTTTTTTTTTTTGAAAGGAGGTTCAGTGAATTGAAGATGATGCTTTTTGACGTGTGAGTTCCAGAAATTTATAGGGTGATTGGAGTGAGAACGAGGCTGCTTACACAAGAGCTTTGCCTGTGTTTGTTCCCCTGCCTGTGCACAACGATGGTGCTGGGCTGGTGCTTGTTGCCAGGGTTCGGTGGTACCTTTGGCTGCCTTTGAACCAGAGGAGCTGAGGCAGGAACCTGAATGCTGCCTGACTCCGAATTCAGATTTATTTGGTGAGGTGAAAGCTGGAAGGAATCCTCACTGTTCCGTGCTTTGGGAGATGAACACAGCAAATTATGTTTTAATAGGGCAAAGGTGCAGTTAATGGGGTTTCTTCTGAGCTGCAGCCCTGGCTCTTGCTGGCAGCCTGTCTCCGTGTGCCACAGTCCCTGCGGGTCAGTGCTGACTGCGGGTTTAGGGGTCTGTGCCTCCGAAGGGAAAATCTGAAGGAGCTCAAGCTCATGCAGCTCATTTGCAAGGCTCGTGTAATAAACTAATGACTTCTTTGTACATGGATATAAAGAACATTTAATGGTCAGAGAGGGGCAAAGCCTGTGCTGCACAGTCAGCAACCACGTGCTCTTTAGAGGCATACTGAAGTACTAGAAAGAAGGAAAGGAAGTAGCAAGTAGAATGACACTGTTGTTTTCCAGAAGTTTGTTTAAAAAGCAGAAAAGATATCATTGAAAATTCTATGCTTACAGCCCTTTCCCTCACACTCCTCTCCCAAATAGTGATGTTTGAATATAACTTGATCCTGAAACGCAGGTTTAAAATAACTAGCAAGTATATTTATTTATAAAACTACTTTGCACAAGTATATTTACTTTCAAAATCAGCAGGTGGAGACAAGAACAAAGACATTAGCTGTCACTCTCGCTGCAGCACGCCCGCTCGCTGTCCTCCCGGTGGCTTCGTGCCACCACCAGGTGGAACTCGCCCTGTGCTCGTCCAGGCCTTCTCGCACTCACGGAGGGCTCCGGGCCTGGAGATTCAGGTCAGGCCGGACACCCAGCGCAGGCAGCTGAGCGTCTGGGCCAGTGAGGCCGCCTGCACCACTGCCCGCCTTCCCCAGAGGGGCCTTCTGTGCGGGTTGAAGGACGTGAGGCTGCTGCTGGTCACACCATGGTTGCTGACCCTCTGTCTCCTGGAGAAGACACGGTGTCGCTGACTGCCAGCAGAGACCTTTGCGCATTTCGTTTACCCCACAGCTGGAATCTGCAATTGACAGAGTGTTTTCAAATGGTCTTTTCTGACTTTTAGGAGAAGCAGCTCATCCTTGAACAATCGGAAATAGGGGGAATGACAGGAATGCTGTCACCAACTGTTATACACCATGCTTTCCCTTGGAAGTTCACTTTCTGACACGTGTTCAGTCCTCGGTAGGGCTAATCTATGTTCATCTGATGATATTTTTTTTGAGCTCTAGTAAAACAGGAGCTTCTTATTGCCTTCAGAGCAAGGATTTGTTGAATTGATATGCTGGGCCCATCTGCATGGGTTTAAAATAAGCATAGTGAAATTAGACAAACACTGTCACTAAATGAGCCAATGCTGATTTCACATGGGTGTTTTCAGATCTCTCTTGTGCTCATTATTTATTCTGGGGAAAACCTAATTGCAGGCTTAGAGTGTTATCTGAAAGGGAATAGATCTTTGTGAGCCAGGTTGTGTCATTTTTAAGCCTGGTGATTGCAAAGTGGAAGATGAATAAACAGGAGCAAATTTCGATCAGCAGAGTAGCTCACATAAAAGAACTATATTTTCATTTAGGATCTATATACTTAACGCTGTTCAAAGAGACCGTGACTCCCATGTGGTTGTGCAATGACCTTCAGATTTGCTGCACTTCAGATTTACAGATTTTGCCGGTGCCTAGAGGCACGTGGGCAGCACATGACAGCCTGTCCATCAGCAGCGGATGTTTCTGAGATGGGGCTTGTGTTCCCACTCAGTTGTGAGACATTTGGAAGGCACGGAGAAATATCCCAATCAAGAAAACTGAATGGAAATAAAGATAATCCCAGACAACCTGTGGGTATGTGGTATTACAGAAAAGTGTAATTATCCAAAAAGTATCCCAATAGCTGACAATCTGAATTACAGATATGACCAGTCCAGGGGAAGGTACAGCATAATAGAGAAGCTTGGGACAAATTCTGGTGTGTACGTTCCTCGAGACGTTTGAATGCATCTGTTAAATGATTGCACCTTCACTCCTGACTTCTTGTCTCCCTCCAGTCTTTTCCTGCATATTGGGCCATTTTTTTTTGCCAGTCATCTCTTATTTCTCCTCTTGCCTATTGCATCAGATTTCTTTTCCAAGCCAATTATTCCCTTAGATTTACCCCTTTAGGGTAAGAGAAAACAAGACCCTGAAGCAAATTGGATGTTTCTAAACCAGTATTATATCCCTGTAAAAAAATATAGTGACTATAATTAACTTTAACTGTGATCATTCATACTGCACCCAATAATTGCCAGATTAAGAGCAGTTTGTATACAGCTTGCTTGATTTATTTAATTTCTTTATTTGACTAAAAATATAATAGAAGGTTAAGCAGAAAAAAAAAACAGAGAAGCTGTCATGTCCGGAGTAGCATGGGCACCTGAGCAAATAAGAGACCTGTACTGAACTGTTCTGTGCAGCAGCCGTGTTAATGCTTGTTCAGGGTTCAGGCTGATCCTACAGGCAAGCGGGTTTTTCCCCAACAGAGTATTAAAGGGGAATAACTCCTCATAAGATATTTTTAAGCACTTTTCCAAGCTGTTCCTTTCCTTGGACTGTGTCACTGTCTACACCATAAGGTTGTGAAAAGTTTTCCTTTGAAATCCTTCTTGAAGGAAAATGTAGGGTGTAGCAGAAAGGGCATGATTTGCTTTAAAACCCGTAACAGCAAGCAAAACAGAAGGTGAACATTATAATCTGAAATATTAAACTTTTCCCATTTCAGTAGTTTCAATTTTCAGTAGTTTTCAGAGTGCAGCTGTGATGTGCAAAGTTTTCCATAGAAAATTTAAAGGAACAGAGGTGTGTGGGTCACCCAACCCGGAGTAACAACTCCGAATAATCTGTCCCCACAAATGCCTTTTTTTTTTTCTTCTTTGTACAGTTGCCTCCAGCTCATGTGTGTCCACCTGCAAGCACAGTGCAGGGGGTTGAAGGGCAATGTGTGCAGACTGCCTCTTGGGCTGGGTGACGGGTATGCCCTGGTGGCAGTAGCACACGGGTGGGCTGTGCGCGAAGCTGCAGACTGGAGCTCTGGTGCTTCCCAGGGCAGCCAGGGCTTCGGGGCAGGGCTCACAGTGGGCTCTGGGGAGCCTGTAGCTCGGCATAAGTTGTTCATCCACTGGAAGGGAAACCCATCTTTGGAAATAGTTTCTATTTTAAGAACTGCTTGGTGGTAATACGCTGCTATTAGGCAAAGAAGAAGGTTTGGCACTACCTCTTGGTGATGGTGTCAGGAGGGACCCTAGTCTACCTTCCTGTAGAGTCTTGTCCCAAGAACAAATTCCCTCACCGCAGGTTTGAGGGTCTGTTTTTAGCCTGCTGTTCAGTGTGCTGTTTTGTGTACCTCGGGCAGACATTGCTGTCAGCTCACTGCCCTGGTCTAGGCCCAAATCTTGTAGATTTTCTTGATGGACAAGAGTATTATGTGCCCTTTTAGTTATTTGTGACTAAGTTCTCTTACGAAGGCATCTCATTCAGCACCTAAAGTAAACAGAAGAAAGGGGCCTGGGTCTTTTTCTTGTTTTTAATCACTGTAGTAACTCTTTTCCTTGTTTCAGAACTTTACTACTGCGATGAGAGCCTGTTTGTCCAGCTGTAGCGAGGAGGGTGTTTGTCTGCTGTGGCACTTGATGCTGCAGGCATGTTGCTCCAAGGGAATATAGCTGCAAAAGGAAGATAATACAGGCTGCATTTTTGAGTTAAAAACAATTTCTGTCAGAATTCCATCTCTGTAGTTTTCGTATGTATTTGAGTTCTGCCTGTTCTTTACAAAAGCTATTTCCCTGATATGTATAAAACTATAGGAAAATATTTTGATGGGTTTAAAAACAAATTATAAATGTCTGTTATTTGAATGACCCCAAACATTTTTTTCAAATGTGTGCCTCATTTGTAACTGGTGTTCCTAGATAAACTTAGGCTCTGCACTGCAGTCATTAACAATTGGTAGCCATCATCATAATTTCAGTGCCGAACACTGTTATTACAGGATTGCATGTACAGTTCTTTTGATTTTTCCCATGAATGCACTACATATGGATTCCAATTTTGTCAAATCACTCCCATCAGAAGGCCTCCTGTTTCTAGTATTATACTGACTTACTCATCCTATGTGAAAGTTTCAGTTATTTTAGTGAGTTGTATAGATAACTCGTAAGAAAACAGATTGCAGACTATTTTGCAAGAGGTACATTTTTTTTTCCACTACAGCTTTTGGAAGGAAAACAAAAACATTTATTTGAAATTGAATGCTTTAGACTGAGGTTACTAGGTCAACAGTAAATTTTAAAAACTATTTGAGACATTTCTTAATGTCATTTTTAAATTATAGCTTAAGGTTACACTGTTTCACATGATTCTGTTCGCTTCCTTTGATGCTGAAGATCTACAACTGACTTATGTGTAAGATATATTTTTAAAAACATTAGCCATGATTTAAAGTAACAAGAGACACTGTTCAGATGAGGGGAGAAAGCCATCCTTTGGGAGGAAGTGAGTTAGGTTCAGTAGTTTTGCTGAACCTGAACCAAAAAAGAAACCATTAGTAACTCAATCTTTGTAAGAAGGCTCGAGGAAGACCCCAGCTCCTGCTTACCTGTTGATTTTAACAGCAGTCCAGACATTGCAGATGTCAAAAGCATTTTAGAGGAAGGCTCTAAAACAGCCAATATGTATTTAGCAGTATTTTAGAATACAGTCAAGGGATTAAGGAAGCATTTAGGGCAATGGCTTTATTGCGATACAGTTATTAATTGCTAAAGAGAACTGGCCCCATGCGCTCATTGCTCTAGCAACACCAGGGTCACTCTTATTCTGAGCAATTCAGATGTCAGATGAGATTGTAGATGTGAAGTTTCAGATCTCCCTTAACAATCATTTTAAGCAAATATAGCCTTCTCCAACTAACAAAGATATAAATCTGGACTGCATATGTTGTTTCATAGAAAGTTGTTTTGACATTCAGAGCGCCTTAGTGGAAAAAAACAAATATCACCTTTATTTATGGCTTTCACTTTTTTATTTCCCAAGTGAGAAACATAAAGAGAAAAAACAGATGATGACTGTCTCATAAAAGCTGCTATTAGGGATTCAGTTGTTTTGTAAAATTCCCTTTGCACACTGTTCTCTCAGAGTGAAATTTACCTGCTGTGGTAGCCCAACTTTGCTGGGGAAGATAGTGTATTAGAGGGGAACCCCCTCTTTTATTTTCCTTTTTTCTCCCAACTTTAGCTTGTCTTCAGCTCCCACACACCCACCTCTGATGCTCAGCATGTTCTGCTGAAAGCCAGTACCATGCAGCCCTTCTTAAACCTGTATAGTGCTAGAAAGAGCTGGTTATTTTCTTACCAGTGAAATGCATATCTACGATGTAGTCCTGCACTGATGAACAAGAATGTTTCTGTGCCTCATTTTGGGTTTAGTTACACCCAGGTAAATTAGATGAACCTCCACTGAAAATAACATTACCTCATTGTAAAATATTTGTTAGTAAGGCTATTTATTTTAGATTCATCGTCATGGAGATATAATGAAAAATAGCCCAGCGTGTTAGCCAAAAAGTGCCCTATATTTGTGCAGGCATTGCACATAATAGGAATATGTCACTTTGTAGTTTTACATTAAACTTGTATGTGAGAAGTTACAGCTGTGGATGCCTGGCTCTGCCAGATTCAGTTTTAATAAGCCTGTGTGAAGGAAAAAAGTGAAGGCCATTCAGCTTTACAGCGGTTTCAAAGTAGAAGCTTTATTATCTCCTTTTTTAATCCTGTATGCTTCATGTTTTTACACAGATACAGCTTCTTGGTGAAGATAAATGATAAGAGTCTACCTTAAAAAGCCTTTGGTTTTTCATTAATCCGTATTAGGTTAAAAGAGAATCAAAATTCTAAAAATACGACACATCAGAGAAACAAGGTATTTCTCAGGTCAAGGTCCTCTTTCTTTTCCATCTGGTGCCATTTGGTAGTTCTAGCATCTTCCATCTCCCCGTACATCTCCATCTGTAAATAACTCACTGAAATAAATGCTTGGAATACTTACAACGAAGAATGATAAAATGCAGGTTGGATTTAATCTCTTTGACTTCTAAAATGAAAAACATAACTACAAACATCACAGTTATTGGAAAACTGTAGAGGTCTCCAGTCAGCAGGTGTAAGAAATGGGAATAATATAGGGGCATTAGAAGCTTTGGGATTGCAATTTTGGTGTTCAAAAAAATGTCAAAAAGAATATTAGTTCAGGAAAGGGGAAAAAAATAGCCTTCAATCAATCAGGCCTGATTTTCCAAAGCAGCCTGAAGTTTTGCTTCTGCTAATAATTATAGACTCATATTTTAACAGTCAGATGTCTAACTGTTTGCATCCATGTATTAGGAAGTTGGAGGTCTAAGTACAACTAAATATGTACAAACTTGCAAAATTGGAAGGGAGTTTAAGATGCCTCTACAGGCAAACTGTTTTCCAAATGTTTATGGGAACAAAATTGTTTTTTTTTTGTTGTTTTTTGTTTTTTTTTCATGAGCCTTGCCTCAGGAAACAGTGATAAATAAAAGTGCTTTAGAATTTCCTGGACTAATGTGAATAAGATAATCTGCTCTTGCTGATTTTTGATTTCTGTCAGGAGTACCAAAAAGAGGTTTGATTGTAGGCAAACTGCTATAGCTATAGTTTGTATTTCAACTACTTTGGTATCTCCATTGGAGGAGGAGACCAGCTATGCGATTTGCCTGCTGCTAAGTGCTAGCTGCCTCTGCTTTCATGATACCCATGGTGTGCCAGCTTCCCGTGAATGTACCTACCTTGGGCAGCTCGTTAGTAATACCGGCTAAATTAAGAGATCTGAAAGTAATCAATAAAAATACGTCTTTTAAATGATTTAAAGCCCTATGGCCAGGGTAGGAAAAGCAACATCCAATATATGTTAGCAGAGCACATGTTTCTGTCCCTTCCTCTTCTTCACTTCTGTTGCCTGTGGCAATATGTGAGGTGTTCTCCATTCTCCTTTGACAAAGAGACATCAACTGCTGCCGCCTCTTTGCCAGAAAAACACCTCTTTGCCATTTGGAAAAACAAAAGATTGAGCTTGAGAAGAGAGGAGGAAAAATTTGTAAAGGTTGTACAACTTCTATGAAAAACTTGGTGGAAGTGCCAGAATGAGAAAGGGTAGGACATGACACAGTGTGACACCCAACAGCACGGGATCCTTTTTGTTACTCATACAGGATGAGTGGAAAAGATCTGTCGCAAATGTTCATTTTACAAACAGTTTTCCTTGAGCTCCTTGACAGTAAGAAGTTTCATTCCTTTATTTGCTTTTGGTATGGGTTTTAGAAAGGATACCCGCTCTGTGTCTGAATACCTATCGTCTTTCTGGCCAGCTTATGAACGTACTAGGAAGAGGCCCATAGGTGAGAGACCCAGCTCAATATAAAGGGTCATTAGAGTGAGCACGACACAGTAAATTCTTATT
>NW_010586822.1:0-12276 GCF_000705375.1 Tinamus guttatus | reverse complement strand
AATGTCTCTATTTTAAAAAAAAATTACTGCCCATTGCGGTGTAATATTCTCCTTCAAACTAAAGTTTAGGTTCAGGGGAAAACATACTCGCCAATCTTGGCTCTTACACACAAAAAGAATGTGCAAATGCCTCCTGAAGTTGATCACTTAGGAGACTCTCCATCTTGCCTCCTGCAATTACCCTTTGCCCCCCTCCTCCCACAGCTATTTTTTCCTGAGCTAGTAAGTTTTACCATCCTTCAAACGCTAGTGTTCCCACTCTTGTTGCCCATCGGGTTTGCTGAACTGGACCTGGCAGAAATCAGTAATCTGTGGAGGGCTGAGTCTAAGCACTAACATTTACAGAGGATCTGCAATGAGAAGATTAGCAAACCATGAGAAGATTAGTAAGCTATCAAATAGGTTTTCCACTTCAACTTTGGAGGAGGGAAATGAGCCAGCAGAGAGGGGGTTATTCCTGTCAGTCAATGAAGGATTGAACGAGGGTTCGTCAACTCAACAAGCAGTTCACTTGTCTTTCTTTCAAGATGCACAGAGTGACAGTGATCTCACAGTGCCCTTCAGGAGCTTTTTTTGTCACAGGATTTGCTCAGCTGTCATTCAACCCCCACGTTCTGGTCTGTCGCAAATGTGCTGATGCCTGGGCAGCAATGGCACTCAGAAAGAGACTGCCTGACGTAGAAATAAAAGTTTTACGTCTTCGAGGTTACCCCCTGGATGGAGAGACTGTTTTGGAGTCCTGACTCACGGAACATATGTGGCAGCGGGAGAATCTTTGAAACATGTGTCACATGTAGCAGCAACTAACAGCCTAAATTGAAGTCACTCCAGTTGGGCACAAAGGCCACTTTAGGAGGAGCTTGACTGTTTATATAGGTTTCAGATGACTTCATTTTTTAAAAGTCCATGGAATTCGTCCAAAGCAATTAATATTTTTTTTTCTGTCTTGAATGGGAAGACCAAAAGGAAAAGTCTGGAGAAAGGAGGATAGATGGTCTTTCTTTAATGTCAAAGCTGACATAAACACATCTCCTCCAAACCCTTCTCACAAGATAATTTTCTCAGCAAGACACAGATTGCTTCAATCTCTGTGTAGCAGCCTTTGAAGCTTCTCCCTTATTGCTATTACAGAGGAGGGAGGGTTGTCTCTGAGAATTTCTACAGCAGTGAAATGTGCCTCCTCCAAATGCCTTCACTCGATGAGATAGTTGGTTGCCCTAAGGAACATGTCTCTTTAGAACTTCTCTGCCATAACACAAAGACAATCTGACAGCTAGATATGTCACTGTTTTGCAAAGTATTGAAATCCAAAAAACTGAAAAGTCTTAATGAAAAAAAATAGTCTGACCAGTTCTATGAATCTTCAGTTTTCATTAGACGGAGGCCCAGCTAAGGAGATGATGAATAGTGTTGGAGAGGAGCCACCAATTAGGAGACATCAATTTTTCTGTCAACAGGATAACCCCTTCTACAAAGCTTTTCATATGTTTATTCCTTTCTGTTTGTGAACATATTTGTTTGGCAGGGATATTTTGCGTGCAGGGAAGAATTTACCATTTTTTTAAGGATGTCACTGCTGCACTGTTTTTCAAGTCCAGTTTTGTGGGATATTTTCTGGCTTCAGAGTTCTTGTTCTTCAGTCCATCTGCTCTTACATTTACCGTATTTTGGGGGAGGCAAAAGAAAAGAAAAAGCCAGGAGTCTCCTTGCTTCTGCAGTGAGTTCTGGGGGAACACTTCAATGTGAGTAGGCTCTTGGAGGCATCAGGAAATGCCTTCAGGTTGCAGAGTTAAGAATGCTATGATATGTGGACAGTTTATCAAAGGGGAGAGAAAGTATTTTAAGCATTTCTTTCTTAAAAAATTATGCCTCCTCTGTTTGTATCCTAAAAGTTTCCTGTACATTTAGTAGTTTAAGATATAACCAAAGACATATGGACTTTTTCCAATTTACACACTTTCCATTCCGTACAATTCCATATGATTCCATACTGAAAACTTGATAGCTTCCACAGCTCCTTTTACTAAATAAGAAATTTTAATCCCTTTGCTTACAGGAAACTTTATATATCTTTTATTCATCTTCATACGGTGATTCACAGCTGCTGCTGTATTTCTTAATAACTAATTGCAGGGCATTTTACGAAATTAGTAGTAGTAAATGCTTAGCGGATACTAGAAGAGGAAATAATGCATGGGCATACATGTAATGTGCCGAGAGGAAGAGTATATCTGTGTGTGTTGTGATATTTGGCAAGAGACAAAATGAGAGGGACAGATATCTCGTGGAATGTCAAATGGGCACTGGTAGATGTTGACATGACCTCAAAGCCTATCAGGTTCTTATGTGGGAGCTGAGCTTCAAGGAATAGAGCCTATGATGATGGTTTTTGAGGGGTGGCTGAAAAGTTACAGCTGTGTAATGAGAATCTACTGGGCCACCTGTGTTGTGGGTGGTGGGAGACTTGGCAAGGAACAATTAAGAAGTAGAAGGTCGTTATATAAATGATATGTGCCCAGCCCGTTAGTCGTAAATCAAGTGTGCAAGCTCTTAATAATTGGGTATCAGGTCACGTCGCTCCGTGCTGAGACAGCAGCTGTGTTGAACGTGCATGTTAATGAGTGCTTTTTCTTCTGTGCTGGATGCTAGTAATCTACTAGATATGTGTATTGTAGGCCTTGTTATGACTCCACTTAAGCCACGGTCAGCAAGTGGTCTGAAGCACTCATCACAGTTTTGAAACTAGACACAGTAGTAGTCATCTTGTTGCCTTTAATGTGAGAGGGATCAGGCTTTGAGCAGATCCTTAGTGGTAACCATGCTTTTAGGCAAAGGTTAGGGTGGACTGTGGCACTCTAACCTGCAACGTGTTAATTTCTTTTTTAAAGAACTTTATGCTGCGAAACACTTGTGTTCCACAAAATCTTGCAGCTTGTCTTCTGGGCAGAGTTTCTGCATTTTGAAGTGATGTGAGACTGAATCTGGCTTACCTGAGTGAACATCTCCTGCCTGAGATGAACTGCTGCTGTTGCTCACAATAAAATGCAGGAATAGCTGTTGACATGGAAGATGGGCAACTACTGACAACCTGTTCCTTGCCTATAAACAACTTTGTGTTTAGGGTAAAATGTTCTGAAGTCCCTAATTAATTTAGGATCCCTTCCAATTATTTTCAGGCCCTGGAATGATATGAAGGTTTTTTCAAAGTGTTATTCTCTCTCTGATTTTCGCAGTGTCATCTGTCACAAGGATGCAATAGCATATTTTCTTCTCACTTGTTCCTCTTTTCCAGGTTGGCCTTCCTTCTATGATGTGATCAGTCCTGATGTAGTTACTTTCGCTGATGATTTCTCCTACGGGATGCACAGAATTGAAATATCCTGCAGTCAGGTTGGTTTATAGCACATACACACCATTCTGACGGCAAGGGCTGCAAAAATCATTACTGTGCGCTGTACTTTCTCTAAGATTTGCAAACTTTTCAGTTCCATTAAATAGTAATCATTACAAGAGAGCACAATGGATTGTAGATACAGCAGCTGGGTGGAAGGAGCTAAAAGCACAAAGGGCTCATTGGAGTGCACATTGTTGTAAATGGTTGGATTCAGTGCTGAGTCTGCAAAGATTGTCTTCCCAAAAGGGGTCTCTTCAAAGGAACCTCCCGGAAGAGCCTTGCCAAGGCACCTGGATACGTGGAGCGCCGAGGTGGCGGGGAAGGCGCTGGGGCGACCGTGTGTGCTGATTCCATCACTGCGCATTACTGTGCCGTGGGGCTAACTTGTTCCCAACGCTCATTCCCAGGGCATTCCTAATGGTTGCTTCTAACAATCCCATCTGCCTTGATAATGAAGCCAGTAGCCTTTCAAAACAACCCCAAATTTTCCGTTATCTGTCTCGTTCTACTTCCTTTCATCCTTTGTGCTGCCCTCCTCTCTGCAAAGGGAGCAGCATAGTCATTACCTAGCAAAGGGGGAAGCTGCTGCGTTGGGGTTGGACAATCACATGCAGCAGCTGGTGATCCTCGATGTCCCTGTGCTCAAAGTCTTCCTGAAAGAAGCAGCGGCTTCATTTGGGCTGTGAGAATTTGCTGCTCTGTTTCCAGACAGAATTGTTGGTAGGGTAAATGATTTCTCCACTGATGTTACACACACTCACTATTCACTGAGTTGTCCTGTGTAAGCATTCAGAGCGAGTTAAGAAGCTTCCCCAAAAGAGACAGGATTGTCTTTATGGAGAATCCATTAACCGCTCTGCCTGGGTAGAAGTTTTGACCCTATACATTTATGGCCAACCGGCACGTCTGCTAGTATCTCATGTCTGTTAGGTAATTGTATTGCTTTTACATTGATGACAATATTTAGAAGATTCATTTAATACTTTTTTGAAATACCCATTTCCCTAAATTCCGTAGCAAAGTTGCAATGTGACCACAGGTTGAGAATTTCTCACTTTTCCAGTGGTTACTGGAATCAAAAATTGAACTACTTTCCTCAGCTCTGCTTGGTAAGGCTGAGCAATGCTGAAGTCAGTGCACTGACAGTCTGCTGAACAGGCCGTAGCCGATGACTCTCTTCAGGAGATGACTGGAGTTCTTGGGTTCACCTTAGTGAAGCCCAGGGAAGCCTGTGATCAGGCCAAGGAATCTGGGAATGTCATTTACCTTTGGTCAAAATGAATAGTGCTAGCAGACCTGCTGAGACCAGGAGTATTAACAGCAATCACACACAGACGCTGTAAACTTAAAGCAAAACCAAAGTCTGAATTCACAGCAAAGAGAAAAAAAAATATGACCAAAGTTTGTAGACGATCCAATGGCAGCCTCATATCAGTTATGCCAACTTCCTAGCAGAGTAACCCCACAGGTGATCAAGTCACGCAGGAAAATAACTTGAGGAGTGGTGGACATCTTTGCACACACTGCTCAGCACAGTTAATAGCATCACATTGTGTATCCATAATTAATAAAACCATTTCCTCCCCTCCTCTGAGCCCTAGGAGTGGGAATCACACATGCAGCTGCAAAAGGAGCACAGTTTTACTGCAGCCTGGAAATGCAGTGGGGTTGATATGACTGGCCTTGGTCAGACTGAGGGGAAATACCCTCTCCCACACCCAAAACCTCATTAATATTTTTCAGATGAAATTGTAGTTGCTTTTTCTTCAAATGTCCTCCCACCTGCTAGAGAGAGTTAAAAAACTTTCTTTTAAAGTTCTCCCGTGTAGAGAATAAACACTAGGTAAAAAATGCTGTAATATAGAACAGAGACATCCACAGAAAGAAAAGACTTTTATGAGTTTTTTTGGAAATACATCAGCATAGAAATATTTAAAAGATCAATGATTAGTGACGGGTAAAAGTTAATTGTACATGCATTTGAGGAATAGTCTAAAACTGGTTGCATCTCTCTTTCCTCTTTCCCATTCAAGAGTGCCTCCCCTCGAGGTCTCCCTAGCTGTTATTTGTACCTGCAAAAATCAATTAAATTCTATAGTCTCAAAATATTGTTTGCACATCGATAGCTTGGAATAAGATACAGCAGCTGATTGCAGGCTGCTCCCCATGGCTCACGGCAGCGTATTAGAACCGGGAGCCTCGAGAGATCCAAGCATTCTGACGGGTAGCAGTGACCCCCCTGCCTTTCCTGCTCCCAAACACATATTTCAGATGCTTTACTCTAAGCATTTCATCATCCCGGTGCGTTCTCTCCTCTCTATGTATGTGTATATATGTACAGAGCTGCTGCAGATTGTTTCTTTTTGGGAGACTTTACAGACATTTATATATGGCCCAGAGAAATGGCCGGCACCTCTGGGTAATGTGTGGGGAGGACATTTACATCGATTCTTCCTTTGTACTCTCTGCTGAGGGCAGGGTCCTTGCGCTGTGTTACAAAGGGCTGAATTACATTTCTTTCAGGGCAGATGACTTATGGAGTTCTCTACAGAGAGCATCTCCACATAAATTTTTAGTGAGGGATAGTCTCAAAAGGTAACAAATTTTGCAGTAATCCAATCCTGGTGTGATTCTGCCATCACAAGGAGGTGTAATGGGACTACTTTGAACAGCTTTGCAGATTTTGTGGGGAAAATCTTTTTGATAGATTGCCTTCGTAGTTGATGTGTTTGTGAGTGTTGCTCCCAGAGACTGTTTCTCTTGACAGTTTTTCTTGTGTTCCATTTCCATCGATTGGAGAGGAAATAATTATGTCTGTGTAGATGTTAATCTGAAAAAGATCTGTTAAACACTTCTAGCCGGGAGGTTTTGGAGCGGTCTTGGTTGAGATGATTTAATTAGGTTAGAAAAATAATTTTTTCTGGGACACTAAGTTTTGGGGGGTTTTTTGTTTTTTGGGGTTTTTTTTGAGAAATAGAAAGTCTCTAATCAGGAGAAATGCCTCTTTGTGAGAGACTCCAGTCTTAGAAACACCTCAGGTCTCCTGAAGAAGTCCCTCAGTCTCAAGGACAAGGAAATAAAGAAAATAAGAGGTGCTGAGGAAAGAAAAGTGTGCCAAGGCAGCCGTCTTTCAGGGGCAAGCCTTCAAGCAGGGGCATCAGTATTTCTCATGCAACTTCCCCTTGCCTGTTCCTGCTCACCCAGTATTTTTCTCCTCCTAACAAAGCCGAGCAGCTACTTCGTAGCCCGGCACCGTTCCCGGAGCTCTGGCCTCTCTGCAGGCAGCGTGGGCTTCGGGGGCTGCTGGTGCTCCCACTCCTGCAGCCCCCGGCATTTAGTGCTTTGCTGCCTGGATTCAGTAAGGAAAGGGTTTCTGTCCCTCCTCCTCGTGCGAGAGCCTCCTGCAAACCTTGATAGACCTGGCCCAGGACTTACCTGCTTGTGCAGACACCTTCTGGGTGCTGTGGTGAATGAAAGACCATAAGAGCAGGGTGACATTAACAGCATATTAACTGTGGCATAGAGAGCTGCCCTCAGAAGCTCATTCACAGTTCAGATTAACCAGTATTGCCTCTGTGCACACTTTGGAAACTATGAATTAATTAAACGTTGAGACTAAGTTGCAGTCCTTAATTTTTGCTGTCTGACTGTGAGTCCACTAACAGTTCTGTGATCTCAGTTACATCATTCCCCTTCTCACTGAGATCAGCTACTGACTTGAAAGGCCAAGGCTCTTTGGTAAAGCAGCATGACTTTCCTGCTCAGGATAAATATTGCTCCAGTGCAAAGTTTTATTTTTTTATTTCTCATGGCAGGCTGTAAAAAGGAACTTGCGGAATTTAAATGACTAATTATAAAAAGCACTTATTTTCCCGATAAGTTGTCAGCCGTAATGTGCAGTGATAGTAATCCCAATTTCTGAATTGGCCAACTGCATCAGCTTCTTCCAAATACTGTGCTCCTCTGTAGAGCAAGGGACCTGTTTGTAAATCACTCCGGGCTAGTAGTCATTCAGAGATACTTTATCTTTCTGTACTACAGGTGTTTTTTGGTCACTCCATACTACGAAAAGTAGTATGGGATCAGTAGTAGATGAGATCCATCCCCTCCTGGGGCAAGATGCAGAGGAGCGCCAAGAAGGAGCCTGATGCTCTTAGGTTTTGGGAAAACAACAAGCTATGGAAGGAGGAAGATAGGAGAGCGTGCTCCAAAGTGTATCCCTGCTGCCTTAGGTCCTTGTGGGGATTGCTGGGTGGTTTAATGTTTCTCTCCCGAGGAGGGTGGCAGATGGCCACAGGCTGAGGAATGCCTCGAACTAAGGTTTCCACTTTCCAGCGGGGCAATACTTATGGAGATAAGCGAGATGTAGGCAGTGCTGTCCTCACCACGCTGTTCTCAACTGAACTCCCATGTGAGATCATTGCAGCCGGGTGGCTTTTCAGAAATAACTGCCCAGATGGATATACGAAGTAGCACAACATGAACGGCAGGAAACTGGGGCTGGCTGTCCTAGGCCCCGATGGTGTCCCAGGTTTCCTGCATCGCTCCTGTGAAGGAAGCTTCCCATGCTAATCCCATGGGGAATGGCAAAGCAGACACGTCTGCGCTTCCTTGGAAGCAGCCGCGAGTCGCCGCTCCACGTGATGCCCCCACACTGTGCAGATGCCCTGTGATACCTTCTTGTTTTGTTTCAGTGCGGTGCTCACCTGGGGCATATTTTTGATGACGGACCTCGTCCAACTGGCAAACGCTACTGCGCAAACTCTGCTTCGTTGTCTTTCAAACCAGCAGACAAGAACAACGCCGGAGAAGGCAGCGGTAGCACCCGTCCTGCCCAAACAGGCAAGGCTGAGCTGTAGGACAAAGCAAGGCCTGCAGGAAGCTGTTTGGATCCCACACAGCTTGCAAGGAATGTTTTCTAAATTGCCTGCTATCCTTTATCCTAAGAATGTTTAAAAGCTTGAAACCATGTTGCACCATTCTTCTTAAATCCTCTTTTTTGAACTTGAGGCCTTGCTCGCCAGTGCATTTTACTATGTAACTGGATTTTAGAATGTGTTGACTGAATCCACACGTTTTCCTTTTCTTTTTTGGAAATTACTTTGGGGAATCCTTAAGTCAAGAGGCTTTGGCACCATTAGTTATTCATTTCTTCTAGTGCAGTGTTACTCTAGTTTGAACGATTTTCCTTTTCGTGAGGGAGATGGGAATTGTGGTTCTCATCGGTCTATAGGAAACTTCTGGGCATAAGAAAACCCTGACCTGCCAGCACGTCTATGCTTTGTTCTGACTTGCGAGGCATGCGGCCCTTGGTCATATGTATTCAACCATCTTCCAGGATCAACCGCACCCTGCAAAAACTTGTGCTTATCGCTGTTCCTTCCCAACGGAGAAAGATAGATGAGATGTAAAGCCCATTGTTGGCTAATTTACAGCCAAAATTTCAAGGCTGCGGTTGAACAGATGCAAACGTTGTCTCAGCATCTATTTTTCCCCTTTGTTCAGTATTTAAATCAAAATTTTAACTAGTAAGGCTCACTTACGCAGGTCACTAATGAGACTCTGTCTTTTTTTGTGAGGCCTGTTCTGCAACTGTGACTCAGATCTGAATTAAATTTCAAATCTGCAGGGGGTAATTATATAGACAAGTGCAAAGATAAACTTGAGAACTGAAGAAGATGGGGGATGACACTAGGCTCTTTATCTTGTTGGTCGCTACAAGGGTTCAGAAACATGACAGTTTTAGCTAACAGGGGGCTTAGGAATGCAGCAGAAAGCGGGACACCCTTCTGAAGTGTCCAATTTTAAATTTAAGCTGTCTGGACGTGTGATGCCTACGTGGCCCCAACCTTTATTTTGGGTAGCTACGGTGCGGGTCATGAGTGAGAGAGCTGATTTAACAAGTGAATATGGAGAAAAAAAAAAAAAAGGCTGGCAAAGCCCCAGAATTTTTCACATTGTGACCGTAGGCTGCCCCATAAGCTTTTTTTCAGAAATGCTCTTAGATTTTATTCAATAAAATACGTAATGATATAGTATTAGCTAACACCGCTTTGCCTTTAAGTGTTGAGTGACTTATCAGATATAGTATTTACTACTATTAACAAACTTTGTGACTGACATATTTGGATACAATTTTGTTTCCAGTAGGAGAAAAACAACAACTGATTTTAGTGGAAACAGGATTGAGGTTTTTATGTCAGTGATAATAAACAAATTAACCGAAGTACAAACATCCTTTAGTTAAAAACGAGCTACTCTAAAAGCGAACAGAATGGTCAAAATTGCCTTTTTTAGCGATATAAGGAAGGCATGAAAAATGCATACAATGCCTTAACATAGAATAGATGCAAATAAAGAGGTGAAATAGAGCTGAAACGTTTGGGCTCTGTGGAAGCGAGCCCCTCTTCGTGTGAGTATTCCCCCAGATGTCATGCAAGCAATTGCTCATCAGCAACAGGAAGGGTTGTGCAGACTGACCTTTGGTGTTTCAAGGCAGTCAAGTTTCTCCGGATCCCATTGCTTTTTCAGCAATTTCTTACAGGACTGCTCTTATTCCCTGCCTTTATTTAAAGAAAAGTGAGTTTTCTCTACCACATTTTCTGACATCAACATAAAAAGGCAGCATCTATAAAAATGTGGTACATAAATGTGGTTTAATTCCAGATTGCTGTTGGATTTAAAGTGTTATCAAATTTCAGTGAATTTTTGCCTTATGTTAAAGAAATATATTACTTAAACTTCAGTACGCAGTAATGTATGCTGTCCTGCAGGAGATTTATTTTTGCAGGATATGGAGTGCAATGAAATGAGTCAATATGGTGAGGTGTATGTGATCTCTGGGAGTTAGACCATTTAACATAGGAAATGCATTGTTCTCTCTTGTGCAAAATAGACCACAGCACAGCGCAGGGTAAGACAGATTTCCTTTTACTGCTCTTAGAAGATGCTAGTAAGGGCTGGTATTAAACACACCAAATAGAGTTCAGTCTGGTTATGGTCACAAGAGAGGAAAGTTGGGAGCTGAGCACAACGTAGAGAATATTTCTGTATGTTAAATTTTTGCACTTTCTAGATGCTTATAAATCTGAATGCAAATTATGTAGAAATAGCAAACTATATTTTATAATCTCTATTGTTACTTTAAATAGCATACCTTAAAATCTCATGTAAAAGTCACAAATTATTTATATATATTATATATATAAAAAATAATTTAGATCTGTGTTTTCATCATTTCTATAAAACATAAAATTGAGTTTCCGTAAAATTGAATAATTTTGGTTTCTGGAATTCTGTGGTTTTCAGGTTGAGGAACAAGGTGTTGGACTATGAGTGATAGCTACTTCATACCCACTGAAAACTGATGAAATTTTCTGATTTGCTTCACTGTATTTGCTGGAATGCAAGAGGAAGCAAAATTTAGCTGTAGGCATCTGTTTTTTCATTCATTTTTTTCTCTCCTCTTTGTTTCTTGCTTCCGCTCTGTCTTTTTTGAGTGTGTGGGGGGGAATGGAGCTAATTGCGGCTGTGTGTCCAAAAGACCATTATCATGGACTTCAAGCAGCTTGCCCCGAGCTGAAACAGCAAAACCTGCTGTGCAATTTTGTAATTATTACTGAACTGAAATGTACTTGGAAAGCAGCCATATTATATGATCTCTGAAACTTTGGGGTTTCAGAAAGTCCTGTGTGCATATAATAGCACAATTGAATACATATACTAAGAGAGAGAGAGGTAGAGGAATAATAAAAGAAAAAGATGTGGAAAGGGAAGTTCAGTAATAAAAGAATCACAGTCCAGAAATTGTACTCACAATCCAGGCTATTACAGACTTTTTTTTTTTTCCCCTCCTACAACCCCTTAAAACAGCATAAAAAACCCCAAATTGTTGCGAAATCCCATTATGAGTGAAATTTGCAGTAAAAATAATGTGTTCCGCAGGCAAAGGAGTGCTTTTCAGAACTTAATTGGATTTTCCTGAATATTCCATTAATGTCAGATTACAGCCTCATTTTAATCTAGAACTAGATATGAAAATAGATCTTGAACTAGCACAATGCTGATCCATACATTCTCCTTTCCAAAATGCAACCTCTTTCCTTTTCTTGGCAACTGTTTAATGCTAGGCTCTGTGTTTTGTAATGAGGTTTCATAAACTCCTTTTTTTCTTTGTCTTCGAACTATTATCAGAGGTCAGTTTTAGCAACAAAGTCCTGAGCGTGTTGGTAGTCGCTGACTTTCTAGAAAGGCAAAGAAGTTCACATCCTCACAGACAACATTCGGTACTTCAGCTGAAGGCTGGCCCCAAGTTGGCACTGGAATCTTTCTGAAAAATAAATCTTTCCTGAAAAGGAGAATTCTTTCAGTTCCGCTTCTGTGTATGTCTCTTTCTAATGTAAGAATTACTCGGAGTGTACATCAGAAATGAGTTACAAAGAAGATATATATTATTTTGGGAGTGTTTTCCAGATCCTTAAAGAATAAAAATAATAAAATAATTAGGTATGCATCAATTAAATCTGATATCCACTAATAGCAGGACTTGTAAGATTTGTTTCAAAATGAATTATTAAATAATGAACAAGAACCATCTTTCAAAAAGCATAGCAATAGGTTTTATTAACGAGCAGTGTTAACATAAGAAATGTAAAAAGATTAATGAGATATGAAATTTGTGATCTGTGACTATCAACAAAATGTTTGGCTTATTTTGAGGTAGTATTTCCTGGCTTCAGCTGTTACTTGCCATTTTCCAGCTTCTCTTGTGTAGGCTTTCGATCTTTGGGAAGGGTGTTCGTTGTTGCTAACCCTTGTTCTCCACCTTTTCCTTGGGTTGTGTCACTTAGTGAAGCAGATGTGTGTCCTGGGGGCCACAATTT
>NW_010586821.1:483989-497322 GCF_000705375.1 Tinamus guttatus | reverse complement strand
TTTTTTTTTCCTCTTTCCGTGCTAATTACATCAAATGGATGGTAATGGCATCAGTTACTATCTCTGAGCTTTGATTTTTCTGTTCTGTTCAGAATTACAGATCTCAGATTTATCCCTGTTCACAAACCTTTAGTTTTTAAAGGACCACTAACCAGGGCAAACACATCACTCTGTCCACTTCTTAGCCTGATTTTGCTCAGCATTGAGAATTCTGATATTTTTAAACTCTTAAGTATAACCCAATTTACTATATGGTGCTTGACAAGATTAAGGCTATATGAGCACTGTTGCTGGCTCTCCTGGAATCTTTAATACCATAAGCAAAATAGCTAAATTTTCCTGGCCTGAATTCTACCTGTATGAGGAGAGCAGTTAAATACTGCTAACTCGTCTTGAAAATGCAGCTGCCACTTAAGTTTCTGTTTCTTCCTTGCATCTATACTTTACTCAATTCAACAAAAGCTCTGATACTGATTGTTGTACATGATCCTCTAACCTCATTTGCTTTTTTCCCCCAAATACTGAAGTTTATACCTTTTTTTATTATTTTCTTTTTTGACTAGCAATTCTGCATTCTAGTAATGTCACTATTCAAGTTGTTGATCATTTGTTTTTTTTTCTTCATTTTTAAGACACTATAAAGCACAGCACTTGGACAACTTCTCAAATCTCATAGGTAAAAAGTATAAAAAGGCTGTTTTCAGGCAGTATACAGATGCAAGCTTCACCAAGCGTCTAGAAAGTCCTCGGCCTAAGGAAACTGGAATTTTGGGACCTATTATCAGAGCTCAACTCAATGACAAAGTCAAAGTAAGAAATTATTTATAATATAGCGATTTTTATGTTGGGCAAAGACCCAAAGACCCATAAGACCTAATTTACTTTTTTTTTTTTTTTTTTTTTATAATATAGCTAATGTTGTGAAAATTGGCCCCGTTAAAATGTTTGGCCACAAGTGACAGACTAAAGGTTAAATTTTTCATTGCTGTCTCTATAATTGCTATGACTGTGTTTCATTTTACATCATAAACAGATTTCATTTGCATTCTTTATAAAGAATATTTATATGTTGAAGCTGGTCCAAAGTGAAGAATCTTACGCACAGCTGAACTTCTCAAGAGATTCAGAGCTGAGATTAAGCTTCATGAGCCCCTCATTCCTAACACTGTTGTTTTTTCTGGTGATTTTAGACAATGTTACTCACTTTTCATAGTTAGAAGTTCTTTCATGGAGATATCAAACAACACTACAAAGCATTTTTATTAAAAGCTTATGCTGCTATTTTGCGGTCACATTTTCTTGACCTTCTGTTGTCTGTTAGTGATACATCATAAAGCTTCGTGACCCTTAGCTGCCTCTGTGATTCTGGCTTTGAATTTAGCACAGTGTTTCTTCTCTTTTTTTTGGTTTCATCCAGAATACGCAGGAGAGTTTGCCTTTCCTTCCCACTTCCCCTTCGGGTCTTGGAAGCTGAGAAAATAAATGTATATGTATTTAATCATTCTTCTCCTACACTGAAGATTATTAGGAATTTTAATCAATAACTTCGTACTCTTTGAGGCAAAATATGCCTGGCAGCTGGAAGAAGACTTTGCTTTTAGATTTACCAGACAGAAAAAGCTGAACCTCACTCAATGAGATCTACCAAACCTGGTAGCAGGGGTATCCTACTAGGTTCCAGCAGCATTTGGACTGTAGATTTGACGAGATGGTGTTTTAAGGCATCTCTTTGCTATTCCAGTATTTCTACAGAGCTGAAACCAAACAAATTCTACTATATCCAGAACTTTTAGTGATGTATTTGGATAAGGATTTTCTGAATACTAAATTCATTCTTTTTCATCTTTTTTTATACAATCACAATGTAGATTGTATTCAAAAATAAGGCCAGTCGACCCTACAGTATTTACTTCCATGGAGTGACACTGTCAAAGAGTGCAGAAGGAGCAAATTATCCTCTGGATACCACCACAGGTAAGAAATGAATAGGTTAAATTTTGCATGCCGCTGGCTGTGGTGGAGGGTTTCATTGATCTCAAAGGGTTGTTGTGGATAGAGCTGCCGGCCTGAGGCGTTGAAGTCTCTGTTCTCCATTTACTGCCTTGTATTGCCTTATAGAGAAACAAGGGTATTATATGCAAAACATTGACACTGGTATCTCATTTTTCTATTCTTGTGTTTAATTATATAGAGAGAGTAGGCTGAGCTTTGCTTATGTTGAAGTAGCTTCAAATGGCAAAACCACATTTATTTAATTGGAAGTTATAACTTGACACTATCCAAAGATCTGGCACAAAGTTTTTGTCATCATTGTTCTCCCTCTTCATTTTTCCTTCAGGCAACAGCACCCAGAGTGCAGGAGTTCAACCGGGAGATATCTACACTTATGAATGGAAAATTGCTGACACAGATCAACCCACTGCACAGGATGCCCAATGTATTACAAGGCTGTACCATAGTGCTGTAGACATGGAGAGAGATGTAGCCTCTGGACTCATTGGCCCACTTCTGATTTGTAAAAGTCAATCACTAACCCAGAAGGGCGTGCAGGTAACATGCCTGGCAACATCACAGAGACAGATTCTGTTCCTTAATATAACTTGAACTATGATGGAATTTTGGTTCTGCTTGCCCTCTGCTTAATGTGCTGCAGAAGAGCCATTAAACTAATAGGGTTCTGAAGAAATGACTTGAAGAAACAGCTGTCTCATTGGCCACAGTGGGTAGAGGAATCACATTCTGATTTTCTTAGTAAAGGTAACATTTCAACAAGAATTGAGACAGATTTGAAAATCTGGTTCTAGACTTGATAATAAATAATCTTCCCTGCCTTTATTACACCCTTGCACTCTAAAGAAATTTGGATCTGAGCTGGCTCTTCTCCATTAACAGATTCAACCCCAAAAAGTCTGACAATCTCAGACATCACTGAATCCACCGCAATATAAATAAGATCAAGGAGTTCTGGGAGAGGAGTTCCTCTCTTTTCCATCTATGGAAATCTTGTTTGGCAGAGTGGCTTGAGTGTTACTTGAGAGAAAAATTGTTGAATGATTATATTTAGGTCAAACCACAAGGCCGTTGCTTTTATAGTGAGGCCAACCCCACGCCACGCGCGCATGGGCAGTGCTAGTGGCTCACACAGTGTGCTGCCCTGCGTTCGCTACAGCGGGAGCAGTGTCTCCTTGAAGTCCTGACCCCATTGTCCCACTCCCTTAGTCCCCGCATCTTACTTATCTCAACTGTGGTAGAGCTTGTTGCTTGCATATGGTAGTAGATTTGGGTACTGAATGCTTATCACTGCTTGTAACTGCTGTGTTGATTGTCTTTCAGAAAAAAGCAGATGGGGAGCAGCAGGCAGTGTTTGCTGTGTTTGATGAAAATAAGAGCTGGTACATAGAGGATAACATCAAGGAATACTGCAGCCACCCTGCCAGTGTTAAAAGGAATGACCCCAAGTTCTATAACTCGAACATAATGCACAGTGAGTGGGAAATCAAGCTGAAGATTATGAAAACTCATGTGAGCCTAAGCATTCAATGACAGCTCATAGGTACTGCACACAGGGAGTTCTCTAGAGAGACAGTGACTGTCTAACCAGGACAGGCACTACTGTGCAGTAGTGTATGCTTACAGCGTTTTAGGGATGCACTAGCTTTGGGCTCTGAAGAAAAGGCAAGGGTTAGTCGTCTTGGACACAACAGCATCCTGCTGATAAGAGTTACTATCTCCAGAGCTGAAATCTTCATCAAGGCTGTTGTGGTTTCAGCCCTGGGCCGGTCTCTCTTATGGTATGAATGTGAGGTCCAATTCAATGCAGTGATATTCAAGAACACAAAATTTTAAATTTCTGGCTCTTTAACTTTAAAACTGGTGAGGCATGAAGACATTTTGACCACTTTTATTTCGCTTTCTTCTTAGCAATAAACGGCTATGTGTCCGACAGCAGTGAAATCCTTGGATTTTGCCAAGATAATGTGGTTCGGTGGCACTTTTCCAGTGTTGGCACTCATGATGAGATTGTCTCTGTTCGTCTTTCTGGGCACTCTTTTCTGTATCAAGGGAAATATGAAGACGTGCTGAACCTTTTCCCAATGAGTGGAGAATCAGTCACAGTAGAAATGGACAATGTTGGTAAGTGGCAAGATTGCAGTGTCTATTTCATTGCTCCTTTAAGAGTTTCTTTAATTTCTAGTCCATATGGATTTATCCAAGTAGGAAAGCTTTTTGGATAAACACAGTGACAGAAAATCTTGAGTCATTACCCAAAGTGATTGATGTGCATGGAGTTTTGTTGTCCATACAAACTTGGTGCATATCAGAGTTGTATACTAGACTGTGACTTTTTTAATATACTTTTTCACCCCACATTTAAGATTAGGGGGGTTAGCAGTGGTCATTTGAAAGCAATTTTAAAATTACACGTAGGAACAGGCCTACATTAATTCCACTGATGATTCACAACTTTGCTACATACTTTTTCATCCTAAGATTCACAACTCCAAAGAACTCCATCTGATGCCATTTAGGGAAACAGATTTTATATTGTTCTCTGTAGATCCTGGTTTCAAATGGAGAACTTAAGTTCTAACTTCTCTTCTTCTAACTTAAGTTCTAACTTCTCTCTCTCTCTTCTCTGGAGGTCTTCCAAACCCGCTTGGACGCAGTCCTGTGCCACATGCTCTAGGTGACCCTGTGTGTGCAGAGGGGTTGGACTAGATGACCTCTAGAGGTCCCTTCCAACCTTAAGCATTATATGATTCTATGAACTTGAAGATTTTAATAACTCCTCCAAAAACTAGTCATTTAGATGCTCAGATTGTCAGCCTAATGTTTCTGTGTCCTGACTTAAATCTCAGTTACTTCAGTATTCTTTTAAAGACTCTCCTGTTTTTTAATCATTCAAAGGGTTTTAAAATACAATGTGATTGTGAAATGTTTGTGAATGTTATCTCAGAAAATGCTTGCTGTAGACAGAATTTTTCTTCTCTGCCACTGCACACTGCACTAAGGATAGATAAAATTTAAACTTTTTACTCAACAACAACAAAATAGATCAAGATCTAAACAGAGGATATTTTATGTCATTTCTTTCTGCTTCTTTTATGACATACATTTAGGCTCAGATCCTATGAACTTAATATTTGGAAAAGAGCTCCTGAGCTTGTGCTGAGGCAGGAGCTGTGGAGAGAAATCCAACAATCTGCCCTAACCATTTGTGTGATGGGCAAGGTTAGCTCCCATAAATAATGCATATTAGGAAAACAGTTTTTATTTCAATTGCAGGTACTTGGCTTTTAGCCTCCTGGGGTACCCCAGAGATGAGTTACGGCATGAGACTGAGATTCAGAGATGCCAGATGTGACTATGAGGAAGAGTACGCGTATGAAGTTATGGATTTTGATTCTGACAGGATTAGTAAGAATGCTGTTTCCACCTCAGCTGAAGATGAGGGAAACATAGACGAAGACGACTTGGCTTATCAGGACTACCTGGCAAATACTTTCTCCATCCGAAGCTCAAGGAAGTCGGAAGGCAATGAAGAAACACAAAACCTAACAGCATTGGCCTATGAAGAGTACTCTGGCACTGACACTCCAAATTCTGAGGTGGTTTATGGCTCAGATCTAACATCTGTAAAGAGTAATGAATCTGCAGACTCTTACATGTTCTTAGAAAGTCATCCTCTTCCTCCCACTAAGGCTGAAACAGTCCAGCCAAATTGCACATCAGCTCCAGCAGAAGAGGATGTATTTTTGACTAGAACAAGCAATGTAAAGCCTGACTTGATATCTGAGAATAGGAGCCAAAGCAGTTATGAGGTAGATCATACTAACATGTCTGCAGGTGAGCACTTGTTGAGTAATACGGAAGCCCAAATGGAAGTTGCAGAGCAGCTTCCAGCCGACGGAAGGGACAATATTTTTTTTTCAGGAGAACATCAGGAGGAAAGCACAGAAAGAGGAAATGATAACACCAATCATAACAGGGAACGACTAAGCCCACTGGCTGCAAAGTTTTACTCTGTCCAAAAGATGAATGCTCTTCTACATCATATACGAAAGAAGAATGTTTCATTCTCTGACAAGACAGATGCACCCCATTCCATGCATTATCTGGAGAACACATCCCATGTACCCGTGGGAAGTGACCAACTTCCGAGTGATTATGATGATGAAGAAGAGGAAACTGAGATGGGAAATACGATGCATGCGGTTAACTTGACACTTGCTTTGGAACTCACTGTAGAAAGAAATGAATCCAATGCATATAGCCTCTCTGGATTCAACCTATCCAAAGATAAACAAGCAGACACTTCTTTAGATCATCCGTTAGGTAATATAAACCCTAATTCCAATCCTACAATAGTGAAGAATTTATTGGAAACATCATTGCCCAGGACTGTCAAGTATTCATCTAAAATGACAAATGAGGAATGGAATTTGGTCTCTGCAAAGGAGAGTCGGGGATTAGAGGCAGATTTAGATAAATCTCTTAGTGGTAAATTAAATCGTGGTACCAGGAATGGTACAGTATTCCTAAATGAAAAGCATATGAAGAAGTACTCACATCTAGTGGAAGGAAAACAGGAAGGGATCCACATGCACTCAGCTCTGAAAGTAGAGGAGAGGAACAAGAATGATACTTTGAGTACATCTGGAACCTTCATCAAGACCCGACGGAAAATAAAAGAATATCCAAAGAATGCTCACTTGCTGAACCCGAGAAGTAAAAAGACACCCAGACTCACCAAGCCTACTGTGACGTTCAACTGCACGTTATTCCCGAGTGAGGCCAACCACACAACACCACCTTGTTCCATCAAGACAACGGAAACGCCCAGCAATGCCAGCCGCACAGTGCATCTGAGCAGAGCCAACCATAACGGGCTGACGCCGCGACAGTTCAAGCCATCGATCGTGATTGGGCTTCCTCATGAAAATGGGAACTATGAATATGTCACAAGAGATTACTACAATGAGGAAACCTCGGGTGCTGAATATGAGTACCAGTATGTGAGCTTTGAAGACCCATACATGACAGACCCAAAAGTGAATATCAAAGAGCAACGTAATCCAGACACCATTGCCGGGCATTATCTACGTAGCAAGGGGAACGAGAGGAAATACTACATTGCAGCTGAAGAGGTTTTCTGGGACTATGCAGGATTTAAAAAAAGGTTTGGCTAAATCCCTTGCTCTCATTTGACACGCCATCCTAATGCCTACTGGGAGCATGTTGATTCTGATAATGATAAAATTAAGAGCATATATTACGTGCAATGTGATTACCAACATTTCAGTTATAGAACTCTATGGATTTTCCATGGGAGGTAGGGACCCATTTAGAAATGTTATATGGAGAAATTACTGTAAGAGCAGCAAAGAAACTCTTTTTTTTTTCCTCTTAGCCTCCTTTCATAGATTCACTAGAAACAGTCTTTAAAACAGAAGTTAAAAAATCCACCATAACAGGTAGTGAGTAGAATTTCCAGTTAGTTTTGTTGTGCGTAAATGACCTGTTTTACTTCCACCTTGAGTTCTTCAATGCTAAAGAAAAGACAGGAGAGACCCATTTGTACAAAGTCTTTCCCAGAATTAAATGGACTGACTGACCTAATACAGAAAGGACATACAGGAGCAGCTGCTCCCAAGAGGGAAATACTTTCATTACAGAAATTTCAGCTTCAGGAATATTTTGTTTTTAAAATGGCATTTTCAATTTATTTATTTTTTCCCTGCTTTTCCAGTGTTTTCCAGGTATATTCCTCTCTCATGTCAGTCAATATAACTGATAACTGCAGAAATGGCCGAAACTTCAAACAGTTTCTCTGTGTGCTTAGAAATAAATCTTGATGCTGAATGTTTTATCTAGACTTCTCCAGTGAGGTCCAGGTCTATCCTCCGCTGCTGTGAAGGTGCATAGTTCCACTAAGATGAAGAGCCCACAGTACTCACAATCTCAACATTCAGAAGAGCTGAAAACAATCCTTCCCCATATGAAATGGCTAAGAAGGATTAAGTTTCTATCCCTGCAAAAATTGATAATGAGGGAAGATTTAGAAGGAAAAGTGACATAGAGCAATGATTAAGTTTTGATGCTTCTGTTTCAGATCTGAGAAATAATTTTGAGTGCCTAAAAGCTTATCTGTTCTTGCTGTTCTTACCAGCGGATAGAATCTGATATAAAATGTGTTTCTGCTAGCTCCCCAGAGAAGGTACATCTATGAGAGACCTGGGTGGAGGTGGTAGACCTGCTACATGCTAAGCCAAACTCTGACTTCGTTTATTAAGGCTAACGTTATAAAAGGAAAATAGAGTTGACATGGGTTTTCAGAGACTAGTTGGAGTCTTCATTAATGACCGCTCACCTTTCAAGGGTCTTGTATATAACTGTAGCACTGGAATTGCTTATACAATGTAGATTAAGCATGTGTGCCTGTCTAAAATGTTCCTGCTGTATGAGTATTCATACATACCATCAGAGCTGGTATTTCTACTTCCACTGTGGTTTGATTTGATTTGGTTTTATAATCGGAATTTTTCTTTCAGCACAACAGTGAATGATTGCAGCAACATGAAATACAAGAAAGTGATTTTTCGAAGCTATACAGATAGTACCTTTACAGTTCCTCAGGAAGAAAATGAGTATGAAGAACATCTTGGCATCCTGGGGCCAGTTATCCGGGCTGAAGTGGATGATGTCATCCTAGTAGGTCACTGTTTTGATACGTGTGCAGTACGCTCAGATCCTTCTGCAGATCTGACTGGGGGGGACGTGCGACTGGTTTGAATATGCCAAAATAAATTAAAAGAAGGCTATAGAGGGGATACATTTTCAAGGCCAGAAATTGCAATGGGGACTAGTGACATGTTTCAGTGAAGGGGTATAAGAAGCCCCTTTTCTCTTCTCTTCACAGTAAATTTCCTTCTGGTTTTCTTCCTTACATTTCCCACTGTTAAGTACTGCCTGATCAAGTAACTCAAGTTTATCAAAATTTTAATGAATCTTGGTTTATTAAATATTAGTTTAATAAACAGACTTAAAAATAACAGACTTAAGTTTTTTTTAGTTAGTTTTTAAACCCAGACATCATTGAAAACACTACTTTTTAGATGAAAAGGGGATTTTTTTTAAAGATGTATGAGAAAATTCCCAAATATATCTTTGTCCAAAAAGTATACTTTCATCTGAAGACTCTTGCTGTAATCATATTGGTTAGTTTCAATAGAAAACAAAAAGGGTGGTTAGGAACTGTGTCTCTAGTGATACAGCAATACATTTGCTTTAGAAAGCAACTTAATTAGACTTTTCGCTCCTGTCCTTATCATTCCCCCTACAGTCTTCCAAAAAAAGAGGAATGTAGATGGGGCACAGTTTACATCAATATGGTAGGAACATACTCAACTATGTTAAAAACGTGAGCAAGAAAAGAGGCTATCTGAATTTGGGAATGTCATTCTCTAAGGGGAGGTAAATACATAATGGCCCTGTCCTCATGCTTCTTCTCTAGGCTAAGGGAGACGCATTGACTTCAGTGAGAGTGATACGTGCAGGGGTCTGATGATGCTACATGGTTACCTCTTGCCCTTCTCTAGTGCAGCCTCACAGAAGGGGTAGATGCTCCCGGTCTCACTGTTTGCTTTAAAGAAGCATATACAGGAGCGAGGAACTGCAACAAAAGTCATAGGACCCTAGGCTTGGTAGAAGATGGGGCTTTGGACTTGTTTCTTGCTTTCTAATTAACTGCCTTCATCAAAGAGTGTTGCTCTTGGAGATTTCAAAGGCAAATCCCCGACGGATTTGCTTTGTACAACTTGGCCTGTAATTATTATACAAACTGTGACTCTTTTGTACAGCTTGGCCTATAATCGTTATACAAACTGTGACTCTATTGTGAGGTCATTGGAATGTATTATCCGGGCACTCTGTTTTAGCCCGGATTCGCTGATCAGAATCTACTGCTTGTTTTTCTAGGTTCATTTTAAGAATCTGGCATCCAGACCATATTCTCTCCATGCTCATGGTCTCTACTACGAAAAGTCCTCTGAAGGAAGCATTTACGATGATGAGTCTAGTGCTTGGTTTAAGGCAGATGATGCTGTTCAGCCAAATAACAGCTACATATATGTATGGTTTGCAAACAGGCGATCTGGACCTGTGAAGTCAGGAGCAGCTTGCCGGTCCTGGGTCTACTACTCTGATTTAAATATGGTAAGGAAGTCAAAATAGAGGTGGCAGTGTTGCTGCGACTGCGGTAAAGCTGCAGCTGTGGAGATGTAAGGTGAAAACACTTTTTAGACAGCTGCCCTTTCTTCGGGGCCCAACGTTCCCCTATCTGATGTCTAATCTTTTACACTGAGTTAAAAAAGAGAGTAAGTTGCTGCTTGCAGAACTTACAGTTCTTCTGATATGAACTGGGGACCTCTTTGGTAGATATGTCAGGGGAGAGTAAAGATTAGTTGTGTAGCCTTAGCTGGAATGCTAAATGTATTATTTCAAAGTGATTGTTGCAGAAATTTGGGGAATTCACGAAAGGGCAAATAAAAGCGACTTCAAAGTGAGGTAAAATGAGTGAAAGAATGAGGAAAAAGGTCTGAGGAGAAACCTGATGTTGTTTAAAATCAGAGATAGGGTCCTTTCTCATCTTCAACTTCCATGTCATCCAATCTTAGCAGTTTCTCGAGTTTGAAAAGCTAAAGAAAACCTCAAAGAAAGAGTTTTATAAGAATGCAAAAATCTTGTTTTTTGACATCTTTTGGGACATCCACTCTCACTTATAATATGGGTTTACTATTTTCTAGGAGAAAGATATTAACTCTGGTTTGATTGGTCCAATCCTGATATGTCAGAAAGGAACTTTCAATATGTTGAACAACAGCAATACACAGACCCGAGAATTTTTTCTACTTTTTATGGTCTTTGATGAAGAGAAAAGCTGGTATTTTGACAAATCTTCTAGAAGGACTCATATTGAGAAGACCCAAGAAACACGAAAATGCCACAAATTCTATGGTACTTCTGCCAACTACTCAGCTGATTGGGAGGTAGAGGGAAAAGTGTTGGGGGAACTGGAGGAATCTCAGCTCCCTGTCTTTGAACATACCTAAGTTCTGCACATGAAAGAATTAGGAAAATTATTAAAGAATATTATTTGGAGTTATCCATTATGCCAGTAATCATTGCATTCTATATGCAAAGACTAGCACTGGCTGGAAAACTTTCAACAGAATATTTGTCTCTCACACTCACGTACATCTACCCCTCTATATTAAAAACAATCAAACAAAAACAAAATAAAATGACAAAAAAACCTCCCACTTTTCCTTAAGAAGCTAATTCCCTGGAAAATTGGGGAGGGGGAGAGAGAATGTGTGTGTGTCTGTGTGTTTTCAAGAATTTTTAAAATACAAATCTGACAAAACAACTAGTTCTACTGAGAGGCTTTGATAAGCCTTAATGTACCTCTCTGTGGTGAGAACAGAGGTTTTAGTCATGTTCAAATCATCTGATGAAGTTCCTGGATTTTCCTTGATAACCTTTTTTTTTTTTTTTTTTTTCCAGCCATTAATGGGATAACCCACAATTTGCAAGGCTTGAAGATGTATGAAGGTGAACTAGTCCGATGGCATTTGTTGAATATGGGAGGGCCAAAGGACATTCATGTTGTTCATTTTCATGGTCAGACTTTTATAGAACCCGGAGAGCCAAAGCATCAGCTTGGTACATACACGCTCCTTCCAGGTAAGTAATAAGTTTTACTGTGTGGCCATTATAATCTGTCAGTGCAAGTGTGAACAGAAATTGGTTTGGGGCACAGTGGGAAAGTGTGAGCAGTAACAATTAATTTTGTCAAGGATGATCAGAAGGAAACAGAGGTCTTTGCACCTTACTTAATACTGTGGGAGGGGGGAAATGAAGAGGAATTGTTGTCCTCTAAAACACGAGATACTGGGTAAAGGTAGGGACAAAACCTAAGTACTTGAATAAATGTTCTCCTCACACAGGAAGGAATGTAAAAGGGAGATGGATGGCAGTGCAGTCTATCGCACTAACTTCTGGGTTGCACTTCCCTCACTGCTCACTAAATACGTGAACATGGGCAGGTTTCTGCCCTTTATTGCATCTTTGTTTTCCTATCTGAAAGGTGATGTTGGTTTTTGCTTTGTAAAGTGCTCAACTGTGAAGATCAGTATTAGAAAAAAGAATGAGCCAGATAGTGTCTGCCAGCAATTCCTCAGGCACTGATGGAAGTGCAGCCAGTGCAGCCATCGTGCCCATGCCTCCCCAGGCGTGAGCACCACTGGAGTCTCACCCATGTTTGCTGGAAACAACTGTTGATACCTGACTTCATGTGGTGCAGACTTATTTTTAGAATGACAAGATCAGTGTGACATAGAACAGAAAGAACAAATGCCAAATCTAAGAGAATGTTATTGTCCATGGAGAAACAAAGCAGGCTAAAATCATTCAGTAGGCCACAAGGTTTGATTCCTTACCCATCGATGTCAGCAGGGTGAATTTGCAATAACAGTATTTAGTTAGTCTGTATTGTTGGCTGCAGCACCTCGTATAGGCTTAGAATAATATGATTTTACTTTAGTCAATGTTAGGTTGGTTTATTTTCCATTTAAGCCTTTTAGAGTCATATTTTTTCACTGTAGCATCCCTATGTGTTTGGTTTAAAGGAGAGTCATAATGAGGATGTCTGCAGTAACTGGGAATATAAGAAAAGCAGCAAAGAATATGTTGTGCTTGCTAAAAAGTGCAACAAACACAACCTACACCATATCTGCTTCCTGCTCAATCTTTGGCACTCTGGCAACATGCAGGCCATGACGGGAGGGCCCATTTATCTGATTGCAGAAGCAGAGTTAACTCTCCTTCATCTACTTTTGGCTCCTTTACACAGACCATCCTTTAGGCTACTTCAGCAACACGCTGGAGCACCTGGAGCAAGAGGTTGTTTTATTATCACCAGAATATCTTACTATCAGAATTAATATCAGCACTGTGTGCAAGAAACTTAATAGTACTGTTCATTACATGGCTGGTGAAGGTTTGATTCCACTCTGTGCCTCCAGCTAGATTTTGCTTGTTAAGAAAAGAAAGACTGAGATGGTGGTGGTGGCTGTTCCTTTCTCTGAAATGTATTGTTGGTTATTTAATTTTTCTGGTTCATGCCATAGGATGATCTTTGGTTTAACATCCAGCCCTACTGTCATATGCCTTATGATAACACTCAAACTTCTGATTCATTTCTTCTCTTTTTTCAAGGTTCATTTCGAACAATTGAAATGAAGCCACAGAAACCTGGCTGGTGGCTTTTAGA